>JAUMJM010000267.1:0-40749 GCA_033558235.1 Neomorphus geoffroyi | reverse complement strand
GGACATGGGAGGGGCAGTGACTTGGGAGGGGACTGTGGACATGGGAGGGGCATGGACTGGGGAGGGGACTGGGAATATGGGAGGGGCAGGGGCTTGGGAGGAGACTGGGTACTTGGGAGGGGACTGTGGACATGGGAGGGGCAGGGACTGGGGAGGGGACTGGGAACATGGGAGGGGCAGGGACTGGGGAGGGGACTGGGAACATGGGAGGGGCAGGGACTGGGGAGGGGGACTGGGAAAATGGGAGGGGCAGGGACTGGGGAGGGGACAGGGAACATGGGAGGGGCAGGGACCTGGGAGGGGTCTGGGGACATGGGAGGGGACTGCTGGCATGGGAGGGGCAGGGATTTGGGAGGGGCAGGGACTGGGGAGGGGACTGGGGACATGGGAGAGGACTAGGGACTTGGGAGGGCCAGGGAATTGGGAGGGGCAGGCAGTTGGGAGGGGACTGGGGACATGGGAGGGGCAGGGACTTGGGAGAGGACTTGGGACCTGGGAGGGGCAGGGACTTGGGAGGGGCAGGGACTTGGGAAGGGACTGGGGACATGGGAGAGGATTAGGGACCTGGGAGGGCCAGGGACTTGGGAGGGGCAGGCAGTTGGGAGGGGACTGGGGACATGGGAGTGGACTTGGGAGGGGAAGGTACTTGGGAGGGGTAGGCAGTTGGGAGGGGACTGGGAACATGGGAGGGGCAGGGACTTGGGAGGGGACTGGGGACTTGGGAGGGGACTGGGGACATGGGAGGGGCAGGGACTGGAGAGGGAACTGGGAACATGGGAGGGTCAGGGACTTGGGAGGGGCCTGGGGACTTGGGAAGGGAGTGGGGACTTGGGAGGGGCAGGGACTGGGGAGGGGACTGGGGAAATGGGAGGGGAGGCAGTTGGGAGGGGACTGGGGACATGGGAGGGGCAGGGAGTGGGGAGGGGACAGGGAACATGGGAGGGGCAGGGACCTGGGAGGGGACTGGGGACATGGGAGGGGCATGGACTTGGGAGGGGACTGGGGACATGGGAAGGGACTAGGAACGTGGGAGGGCCAGGGGCTTGGGAGGGGCAGGCAGTTGGGAGGGGATAGGGACATGGGAGGGGCAGGGACTTGGGAGAGGACTTGAGACCTGGGAGGGGCAGGGACTTGGGAAGGGACTGGGGACATGGGAGGGGACTAGGGACCTGGGAGGGCCAGGGATTGGTAGGGGCAGGCAGTTGGGAGGGGACTGGGGACATGGGAGAGGACTTGGGAGGGGCAGGTACTTGGCAGGTATAGGCAGTTGGGAGGGGGACTGGGGACATGGGAGGGGCAGTGACTTGGGAGGGGACTGTGGACATGGGAGGGGCAGGGACTGGGGAGGGGACTGGAAACATGGGAGGGGCAGGGACTTGGGAGGAGACTGGGTACTTGGGAGGGGACTGTGGACATGGGAGGGGCAGGGACTGGGGAGGGGACTGGGAACATGGGAGGGGCAGGGACTTGGGAGGGGCAGGCAGTTGGGAGGCGAATGGGGATATGGGAGGGGCAGGGAGTGGGGAGGGGACAGGGAACATGGGAGGGGCAGGGACCTGGGAGGGGACTGGGGACATGGGAGGGGCATGGACTTGGGAGGGGACTGGGGACATGGGAAGGGACTAGGAACGTGGGAGGGCAAGGGGCTTGGGAGGGGCAGGCAGTTGGGAGGGGATAGGGACATGGGAGGGGCAGGAACTTGGGAGAGGACTTGAGACCTGGGAGGGGCAGGGACTTGGGAAGGGACTGGGGATATGGGAGGGGACTAGGGACCTGGGAGGGCCAGGGATTGGTAGGGGCAGGCAGTTGGGAAGGGACTGGGGACATGGGAGAGGACTTGGGAGGGGCAGGTACTTGGCAGGTATAGGCAGTTGGGAGGGGACTGGGGACATGGGAGGGGCAGTGACTTGGGAGGGGACTGTGGACATGGGAGGGGCAGGGACTGGGGAGGGGACTGGGAACATGGGAGGGGCAGGGACTTGGGAGGGGCAGGCAGTTGGGAGGCGAATGGGGATATGGGAGGGGAAGGGACTGGGGAGGGGACAGGGAACATGGGAGGGGCAGGGACTGGGGAGGGGCAGGCAGTTGACATGGGAGGGGCAGGGACTTGGGAGGGGACTGGGGAGATGGGAAGGGACTAGGGACTTGGGAGGGCCAGGGAGTTGGGAGAAGCAGGCAGTTGGGAGGGGACTGGGGACATGGGAGGGGCAGGGACTTGGGAGGGGACTGGGGACATGGGTGGGGCAGAGACTGGGGAGAGGACTGGGAACATGGGAGGGTCAGGGACTTGGGAGGGGACTGGGGACTTGGGAAGGGACTGGGGACTTGGGAGGGGCAGGGACTTGGGAGGGGCAGGCAGTTGGGAGGGGACTGGGGACATGGGAGGGGCAGGGAGTGGGGAGGGGACAGGGAACATGGGAGGGGCAGTGACCTGGGAGGGGACTGGCGACATAGGAGGGGACTGCTGGCATGGGAGGGGCAGGGATTTGGGAGGGGCAGGGACCTGGGAGGGGACTGTGGACATGGGAGGGGCAGGGACTTGGGAAGGGACTGGGGACATGGGAAGGGACTAGGGACTTGGGAGGGCCAGGGACTTGGGAAGGCAGGCAGTTGGGAGGGGACTGGGGACATGGGAGGGGCAGGGACTTGGGTGGGGACTGTGGACATGGGAGGGTCAGGGACTGGGGTGGGGACTGGGAACATGAGAGGGGCAGGGACTTGGGAGAAGACTTGGGACCTGGGAGGGGCAGGGACTTGGGAGGGGCAGGGACTTGGGAGGGGACTTGGAACCTGGGAGGGGCAGGGACTTGGAAGGGGCAGGCAGTTGGGAGGGGACTGGGGACATGGGAGAGGACTTGGGAGGGGCAGGTACTAGGGAGGGGTAGGCAGTTGGCAGGGGACTGGGGACATGGGAGGGGCAGGTGACTTGGGAGGGGACTGTGGACATGGGAGGGGCAGGGACTGGGGAGGGGACTGGGAACATGGGAGGGGCAGGGACTTCGGAGGAGACTGGGTACTTGGGAGGGGACTGGGGACATGGGAGGGGCAGGGACTGGGGAGGGGACTGGGCAAATGGGAGGGGCAGGGACTTGGGAGGGGCAGGCAGTTGGGAGGCGAATGGGGACATGGGAGGGGCAGGGACTGGGAAGGGGACTGGGGACATGGGAGCCGCAGGGACTTGGGAGGGGACTTGGGACCTGGGAGGGGCAGGGACTTGGGATGGGCAGGGACTTGGGAAGGGACTGGGGACATGGGAGGGGACTAGGGACTTGGGAGGCGCAGGGACTTGGGAGGGGCAGGCAGTTGGGAGGGGACTGGGGACATGGGAGGGGCAGGGACCTGGGAGGGGACTGGGGACATGGGAAGGGACTGCTGGCATGGGAGGGGCAGGGATTTGGGAGGGGAGGGACTGGGGTGGGGACTGGGGACATGGGAGGGGCATGGACTTGGGAGGGTCTGGGGACATGGGAAGGGACTAGGAACGTGGGAGTGCCAGGGGCTTGGGAGGGGCAGGCAGTTGGGAGGGGATAGGGACATGGGAGGGGCAGGGACTTGGGAGGGGACTGGGGACATGGGAGGGGCAGGGACTGGGGAGGGGACTGGGGACATGGGAGGGGCAGTGACTTGGGAGGGGACTGTGGACATGGGAGGGGCAGGGACTGGGGAGGGGACTGGGAACATGGGAGGGGCAGGGACTTGGGAGGGGCAGGGACTTGGGAAGGGACGGGGGACATGGGAGGGGACTAGGGACTTGGGAGCGGCAGGGACTTGGGAGGGGCAGGCAGTTGGGAGGGGACTGGGGACATGGGAGAGGACTTGGGAGGGGCAGGTACTTGGGAGGGGTTGGCAGTTGGGAGGGGACTGGGGACATGGGAGGGGCAGGGACTTGGGAGGGGACTGGGGACTTGGGAGGGGACTGGGGACATGGGAGGGGCAGAGACTGGGGAGGGGACTGGGAACATGGGAGGGTCAGGGACTTGGGAGGGGACTGGGGACTTGGGAAGGGACTGGGGACTTGGGAGGGGCAGGGACTTGGGAGGGGCAGGCAGTTGGGAGGGGACTGGGGACATGGGAGGGGCAGGGAGTGGGGATGGGACAGGGAACATGGGAGGGTCAGGGACCTGGGAGGGGACTGGGGACATAGGAGGGGACTGCTGGCATGGGAGGGGCAGGGATTTGGGAGGGGCAGGGACTGGGGAGGGGACTGGGGACATGGGAGGGGCAGGGACTTGGGAGGGGACTGGGGACATGGGAAGGGTCTAGGGACTTGGGAGGGCCAGGGACTTGCGAAGGCAGGCAGTTGGGAGGGGACTGGGGACATGGGAGGGGCAGGGACTTGGGAGGGGACTGTGGACATGGGAGGGTCAGGGACTGGGGTGGGGACTGGGAACATGAGAGGGGCAGGGACTTGGGAGAAGACTTGGGACCTGGGAGGGGCAGGGACTTGGGAGGGGCAGGGACTTGGGAGGGGACTTGGAACCTGGGAGGGGCAGGGACTTGGGAGGGCCAGGGACTTGGGAAGGGACGGGGGACAGGGGAGGGGACTAGGGACTTGGGAGCGGCAGGGACTTGGGAGGGGAAGGCAGTTGGGAGGGGACTGGGGACATGGGAGAGGACTTGGGAGGGGCAGGTACTTGGGAGGGGTAGGCAGTTGGGAGGGGACTGGGGACATGGGAGGGGCAGTGACTTGGGAGGGGACTGTGGACATGGGAGGGGCATGGACTGGGGAGGGGACTGGGAATATGGGAGGGGCAGGGGCTTGGGAGGAGACTGGGTACTTGGGAGGGGACTGTGGACATGGGAGGGGCAGGGACTGGGGAGGGGACTGGGAACATGGGAGGGGCAGGGACTGGGGAGGGGACTGGGCAAATGGGAGGGGCAGGGACTTGGGAGGGGCAGGCAGTTGGGAGGCGAATGGGGACATGGGAGGGGCAGGGACTGGGGAGGGGACAGGGAACATGGGAGGGGCAGGGACCTGGGAGGGGACTGGGGACATAGGAGGGGACTGCTGGCATGGGAGGGGCAGGGATTTGGGAGGGGCAGGGACTGGGGAGGGGACTGGGGACATGGGAGAGGACTAGGGACTTGGGAGGGCCAGGGAATTGGGAGGGGCAGGCAGTTGGGAGGGGACTGGGGACATGGGAGGGGCAGGGACTTGGGAGAGGACTTGGGACCTGGGAGGGGCAGGGACTTGGGAGGGGCAGGGACTTGGGAAGGGACTGGGGACATGGGAGAGGACTAGGGACCTGGGAGGGCCAGGGACTTGGGAGGGGCAGGCAGTTGGGAGGGGACTGGGGACATGGGAGTGGACTTGGGAGGGGAAGGTACTTGGGAGGGGTAGGCAGTTGGGAGGGGACTGGGAACATGGGAGGGGCAGGGACTTGGGAGGGGACTGGGGACTTGGGAGGGGACTGGGGACATGGGAGGGGCATGGACTGGAGAGGGAACTGGGAACATGGGAGGGTCAGGGACTTGGGAGGGGCCTGGGGACTTGGGAAGGGAGTGGGGACTTGGGAGGGGCAGGGACTGGGGAGGGGACTGGGGAAATGGGAGGGGAGGCAGTTGGGAGGGGACTGGGGACATGGGAGGGGCAGGGAGTGGGGAGGGGACAGGGAACATGGGAGGGGCAGGGACCTGGGAGGGGACTGGGGACATGGGAGGGGCATGGACTTGGGAGGGGACTGGGGACATGGGAAGGGACTAGGAACGTGGGAGGGCCAGGGGCTTGGGAGGGGCAGGCAGTTGGGAGGGGATAGGGACATGGGAGGGGCAGGGACTTGGGAGAGGACTTGAGACCTGGGAGGGGCAGGGACTTGGGAAGGGACTGGGGACATGGGAGGGGACTAGGGACCTGGGAGGGCCAGGGATTGGTAGGGGCAGGCAGTTGGGAGGGGACTGGGGACATGGGAGAGGACTTGGGAGGGGCAGGTACTTGGCAGGTATAGGCAGTTGGGAGGGGACTGGGGACATGGGAGGGGCAGTGACTTGGGAGGGGACTGTGGACATGGGAGGGGCAGGGACTGGGGAGGGGACTGGAAACATGGGAGGGGCAGGGACTTGGGAGGAGACTGGGTACTTGGGAGGGGACTGTGGACATGGGAGGGGCAGGGACTGGGGAGGGGACTGGGAACATGGGAGGGGCAGGGACTTGGGAGGGGCAGGCAGTTGGGAGGCGAATGGGGATATGGGAGGGGCAGGGAGTGGGGAGGGGACAGGGAACATGGGAGGGGCAGGGACCTGGGAGGGGACTGGGGACATGGGAGGGGCATGGACTTGGGAGGGGACTGGGGACATGGGAAGGGACTAGGAACGTGGGAGGGCAAGGGGCTTGGGAGGGGCAGGCAGTTGGGAGGGGATAGGGACATGGGAGGGGCAGGGACTTGGGAGAGGACTTGAGACCTGGGAGGGGCAGGGACTTGGGAAGGGACTGGGGACATGGGAGGGGACTAGGGACCTGGGAGGGCCAGGGATTGGTAGGGGCAGGCAGTTGGGAAGGGACTGGGGACATGGGAGAGGACTTGGGAGGGGCAGGTACTTGGCAGGTATAGGCAGTTGGGAGGGGACTGGGGACATGGGAGGGGCAGTGACTTGGGAGGGGACTGTGGACATGGGAGGGGCAGGGACTGGGGAGGGGACTGGGAACATGGGAGGGGCAGGGACTTGGGAGGGGCAGGCAGTTGGGAGGCGAATGGGGATATGGGAGGGGAAGGGACTGGGGAGGGGACAGGGAACATGGGAGGGGCAGGGACTGGGGAGGGGCAGGCAGTTGACATGGGAGGGGCAGGGACTTGGGAGGGGACTGGGGAGATGGGAAGGGACTAGGGACTTGGGAGGGCCAGGGAGTTGGGAGAAGCAGGCAGTTGGGAGGGGACTGGGGACATGGGAGGGGCAGGGACTTGGGAGGGGACTGGGGACTTGGGAGGGGACTGGGGACATGGGAGGGGCAGAGACTGGGGAGAGGACTGGGAACATGGGAGGGTCAGGGACTTGGGAGGGGACTGGGGACTTGGGAAGGGACTGGGGACTTGGGAGGGGCAGGGACTTGGGAGGGGCAGGCAGTTGGGAGGGGACTGGGGACATGGGAGGGGCAGGGAGTGGGGAGGGGACAGGGAACATGGGAGGGGCAGTGACCTGGGAGGGGACTGGCGACATAGGAGGGGACTGCTGGCATGGGAGGGGCAGGGATTTGGGAGGGGCAGGGACCTGGGAGGGGACTGTGGACATGGGAGGGGCAGGGACTTGGGAAGGGACTGGGGACATGGGAAGGGACTAGGGACTTGGGAGGGCCAGGGACTTGGGAAGGCAGGCAGTTGGGAGGGGACTGGGGACATGGGAGGGGCAGGGACTTGGGTGGGGACTGTGGACATGGGAGGGTCAGGGACTGGGGTGGGGACTGGGAACATGAGAGGGGCAGGGACTTGGGAGAAGACTTGGGACCTGGGAGGGGCAGGGACTTGGGAGGGGCAGGGACTTGGGAGGGGACTTGGAACCTGGGAGGGGCAGGGACTTGGAAGGGGCAGGCAGTTGGGAGGGGACTGGGGACATGGGAGAGGACTTGGGAGGGGCAGGTACTAGGGAGGGGTAGGCAGTTGGCAGGGGACTGGGGACATGGAGGGGCAGGTGACTTGGGAGGGGACTGTGGACATGGGAGGGGCAGGGACTGGGGAGGGGACTGGGAACATGGGAGGGGCAGGGACTTCGGAGGAGACTGGGTACTTGGGAGGGGACTGGGGACATGGGAGGGGCAGGGACTGGGGAGGGGACTGGGCAAATGGGAGGGGCAGGGACTTGGGAGGGGCAGGCAGTTGGGAGGCGAATGGGGACATGGGAGGGGCAGGGACTGGGAAGGGGACTGGGGACATGGGAGCCGCAGGGACTTGGGAGGGGACTTGGGACCTGGGAGGGGCAGGGACTTGGGATGGGCAGGGACTTGGGAAGGGGACTGGGGACATGGGAGGGGACTAGGGACTTGGGAGGCGCAGGGGACTTGGGAGGGGCAGGCAGTTGGGAGGGGACTGGGGACATGGGAGGGGCAGGGGCCTGGGAGGGGACTGGGGACATGGGAGGGGACTGCTGGCATGGGAGGGGCAGGGATTTGGGAGGGGCAGGGACTGGGGTGGGGACTGGGGACATGGAGGGGCATGGACTTGGGAGGGGACTGGGGACATGGGAAGGGACTAGGAACGTGGGGAGTGCCAGGGGCTTGGGAGGGGCAGGCAGTTGGGAGGGGATAGGGACATGGGAGGGGCAGGGACTTGGGAGGGGACTGTGGACATGGGAGGGGCAGGGACTGGGGAGGGGACTGGGGACATGGGAGCCGCAGGGACTTGGGAGGGGACTTGGGACCTGGGAGGGGTAGGGACTTGGGATGGGCAGGGACTTGGGAAGGGACTGGGGACATGGGAGGGGGACTAGGGACTTGGGAGGCGCAGGGACTTGGGAGGGGCAGGCAGTTGGGAGGGGACTGGGGACATGGGAGGGGCAGGGACCTGGGAGGGGACTGGGGACATGGGAGGGGACTGCTGGCATGGGAGGGGCAGGGATTTGGGAGGGGCAGGGACTGGGGTGGGGACTGGGGACATGGGAGGGGCATGGACTTGGGAGGTGACTGGGGACATGGGAAGGGACTAGGAACGTGGGAGTGCCAGGGGCTTGGGAGGGGCAGGCAGTTGGGAGGGGATAGGGACATGGGAGGGGCAGGGACTTGGGAGGGGACTGTGGACATGGGAGGGGCAGGGACTGGGGACATGGGAGGGGCAGTGACTTGGGAGGGGACTGTGGACATGGGAGGGGCAGGGACTGGGGAGGGGACTGGGAACATGGGAGGGGCAGGGACTTGGGAGGGGACTGGGGACATGGGAAGGGACTAGGGACTTGGGAGGGCCAGGGAATTGGGAGGGGCAGGCAGTTGGGAGTGGACTGGGGACATGGGAGGGGCAGGGACTTGGGAGGGGACTGGGGACTTGGGAGGGGACTAGGGACATGGGAGGGGCAGAGACTGGGGAGGGGACTGGGAACATGGGAGGGTCAGGGACTTGGGAGGGGACTGGGGACTTGGGAAGGGACTGGGGACTTGGGAGGGGCAGGGACTTGGGAGGGGCAGGCAGTTGGGAGGGGACTGGGGACATGGGAGGGGCAGGGAGTGGGGAGGGGACAGGGAACATGGCAGGGGCAGGGACCTGGGAGGGGACTGGGGACATAGGAGGGGACTGCTGGCATGGGAGGGGCAGGGATTTGGGAGGGGCAGGGACTGGGGAGGGGACTGGGGACATGGGAGGGGCAGGGACTTGGGAGGGGACTGGGGACATGGGAAGGGACTAGGGACTTGGGAGGGCCAGGGACTTGGGAAGGCAGGCAGTTGGGAGGGGACTGGGGACATGGGAGGGGCAGGGACTTGGGAGGGGGACTGTGGACATGGGAGGGTCAGGGACTGGGGTGGGGACTGGGAACATGAGAGGGGCAGGGACTTGGGAGAAGACTTGGGACCTGGGAGGGGCAGGGACTTGGGAGGGGCAGGGACTTGGGAGGGGACTTGGAACCTGGGAGGGGCAGGGACTTGGGAGGGGCAGGGACTTGGGAAGGGACGGGGGACATGGGAGGGGACTAGGGACTTGGGAGCGGCAGGGACTTGGGAGGGGCAGGCAGTTGGGAGGGGACTGGGGACATGGGAGAGGACTTGGGAGGGGCAGGTACTTGGGAGGGGTAGGCAGTTGGGAGGGGACTGGGGACATGGGAGGGGCAGTGACTTGGGAGGGGACTGTGGACATGGGAGGGGCAGGGACTGGGGAGGGGACTGGGAATATGGGAGGGGCAGGGACTTGGGAGGAGACTGGGTACTTGGGAGGGGGACTGTGGACATGGGAGGGGCAGGGACTGGGGAGGGGACTGGGAACATGGGAGGGGCAGGGACTGGGGAGGGGACTGGGCAAATGGGAGGGGCAGGGACTTGGGAGGGGCAGGCAGTTGGGAGGCGAATGGGGACATGGGAGGGGCAGGGACTGGGGAGGGGACAGGGAACATGGGAGGGGCAGGGACCTGGGAGGGGACTGGGGACATGGGAGGGGACTAGGGACTTGGGAGGGCCAGGGAATTGGGAGGGGCAGGCAGTTGGGAGGGGACTGGGGACATGGGAGGGGCAGGGACTTGGGAGGGGACTGTGGACATGGGAGGGGCAGGGACTGGGGTGGGGACTGGGAACATGAGAGGGGCAGGGACTTGGGAGATGACTTGGGACCTGGGAGGGGCAGGGACTTGGGAGGGGCAGGGACTTGGGAGGGGACTTGGAACCTGGGAGGGGCAGGGACTTGGGAGGGGCAGGCAGTTGGGAGGTGACTGGGGACATGGGAGAGGACTTGGGAGGGGCAGGTACTAGGGAGGGGTAGGCAGTTGGCAGGGGACTGGGGACATGGGAGGGGTAGGTGACTTGGGAGGGGACTGTGGACATGGGAGGGGCAGGGACTGGGGAGGGGACTGGGAACATGGGAGGGGCAGGGACTTGGGAGGAGACTGGGTACTTGGGAGGGGACTGGGGACATGGGAGGGGCAGGGACTGGGGAGGGGACTGGGAACATGGGAGGGGCAGGGACTGGGGAGGGGGACTGGGCAAATGGGAGGGGCAGGGACTTGGGAGGGGCAGGCAGTTGGGAGGCGAAATGGGGGGACATGGGAGGGGCAGGGACTGGGGAGGGGACTGGGGACACGGGAGGGGCAGGGACTTGGGAGGGGCAGGGACTGGAGAGGGGACTGGGGACATGGGAGCCGCAGGGACTTGGGAGGGGACTTGGGACCTGGGAGGGGGCAGGGACTTGGGATGGGCAGGGACTTGGGAAGGGACTGGGGACATGGGAGGGGACTAGGGACTTGGGAGGCGCAGGGACTTGGGAGGGGCAGGCAGTTGGGAGGGGACTGGGGACATGGGAGGGGCAGGGACCTGGGAGGGGACTGGGGACATGGGAGGGGACTGCTGGCATGGGAGGGGCAGGGATTTGGGAGGGGCAGGGACTGGGGTGGGGACTGGGGACATGGGAGGGGCATGGACTTGGGGGAGGGGGGGACTGGGGACATGGGAAGGGACTAGGAACGTGGGAGTGCCAGGGGCTTGGGAGGGGCAGGCAGTTGGGAGGGGATAGGGACATGGGAGGGGCAGGGACTTGGGAGGGGACTGTGGACATGGGAGGGGCAGGGACTGGGGAGGGTACTGGGGACATGGGAGGGGCAGTGACTTGGGAGGGGACTGTGGACATGGGAGGGGCAGGGACTGGGGAGGGGGACTGGGAACATGGGAGGGGCAGGGACTTGGGAGGGGACTGGGGGACATGGGAAGGGACTAGGGACTTGGGAGGGCCAGGGAATTTGGAGGGGCAGGCAGTTGGGAGTGGACTGGGGACATGGGAGGGGCAGGGACTTGGGAGGGGACTGGGGACTTGGGAGGGGACTAGGGACATGGGAGGGGCAGAGACTGGGGAGGGGACTGGGAACATGGGAGGGTCAGGGACTTGGGAGGGGACTGGGGACTTGGGAAGGGACTGGGGGACTTGGGAGGGGCAGGGACTTGGGAGGGGCAGGCAGTTGGGAGGGGACTGGGGACATGGGAGGGGCAGGGAGTGGGGAGGGGACAGGGAACATGACAGGGGCAGGGACCTGGGAGGGGACTGGGGACATAGGAGGTGACTGCTGGCATGGGAGGGGCAGGGATTTGGGAGGGGCAGGGACTGGGGAGGGGACTGGGGACATGGGAGGGGCAGGGACTTGGGAGGGGACTGGGGACATGGGAAGGGACTAGGTACTTGGGAGGGCCAGGGACTTGGGAAGGCAGGCAGTTGGGAGGGGACAGGGGACATGGGAGGGGCAGGGACTTGGGAGGGGACTGGGGACATGGGAGGGTCAGGGACTGGGGTGGGGACTGGGAACATGAGAGGGGCAGGGACTTGGGAGAAGACTTGGGACCTGGGAGGGGCAGGGACTTGGGAGGGGCAGAGACTTGGGAGGGGACTTGGAACCTGGGAGGGGCAGGGACTTGGGAGGGGCAGGGACTTGGGAAGGGACGGGGGACATGGGAGGGGACTAGGGACTTGGGAGCGGCAGGGACTTGGGAGGGGCAGGCAGTTGGGAGGGGACTGGGGACATGGGAGAGGACTTGGGAGGGGCAGGTACTTGGGAGGGGTAGGCAGTTGGGAGGGGACTGGGGACATGGGAGGGGCAGTGACTTGGGAGGGGACTGTGGACATGGGAGGGGCAGGGATTGGGGAGGGGACTGGGAATATGGGAGGGGCAGGGACTTGGGAGGAGACTGGGTACTTGGGAGGGGACTGTGGACATGGGAGGGGCAGGGACTGGGGAGGGGACTGGGAACATGGGAGGGGCAGGGACTGGGGAGGGGACTGGGCAAATGGGAGGGGCAGGGACTTGGGAGGGGCAGGCAGTTGGGAGGCGAATGGGGACATGGGAGGGGCAGGGACTGGGGAGGGGACAGGGAACATGGGAGGGGCAGGGACCTGGGAGGGGACTGGGGACATGGGAGGGGACTGCTGGCATGGGAGGGGCAGGGATTTGGGAGGGGCAAGGACTGGGTAGGGGACTGGGGACATGGGAGGGGACTAGGGACTTGGGAGGGCCAGGGAATTGGGAGGGGCAGGCAGTTGGGAGGGGACTGGGGACATGGGAGGGGCAGGGACTTGGGAGAGGACTTGGGACCTGGGAGGGGCAGGGACTTGGGAGGGGCAGGGACTTGGGAAGGGACTGGGGACATGGGAGAGGACTAGGGACCTGGGAGGGGCAGGGACTTGGGAGGGGCAGGCAGTTGGGAGGGGACTGGGGACATGGGAGTGGACTTGGGAGGGGCAGGTACCTGGGAGGGGTAGGCAGTTGGGAGGGGACTGGGAACATGGGAGGGGCAGGGACTTGGGAGGGGACTGGGGACTTGGGAGGGGACTGGGGACATGGGAGGGGCAGGGACTGGAGAGGGAACTGGAAACATGGGAGGGTCAGGGACTTGGGAGGGGCCTGGGGACTTGGGAAGGGAGTGGGGACTTGGGAGGGGCAGGGACTGGGGAGGGGACTGGGGAAATGGGAGGGGAGGCAGTTGGGAGGGGACTGGGGACATGGGAGGGGCAGGGAGTGGGGAGGGGACAGGGAACATGGGAGGGGCAGGGACCTGGGAGGGGACTGGGGACATGGGAGGGGCATGGACTTGGGAGGGGACTGGGGACATGGGAAGGGACTAGGAACGTGGGAGGGCCAGGGGCTTGGGAGGGGCAGGCAGTTGGGAGGGGATAGGGACATGGGAGGGGCAGGGACTTGGGAGAGGACTTGAGACCTGGGAGGGGCAGGGACTTGGGAAGGGACTGGTGACATGGGAGGGGACTAGGGACCTGGGAGGGCCAGGGATTGGTAGGGGCAGGCAGTTGGGAGGGGACTGGGGACATGGGAGAGGACTTGGGAGGGGCAGGTACTTGGCAGGGATAGGCAGTTGGGAGGGGACTGGGGACATGGGAGGGGCAGTGACTTGGGAGGGGACTGTGGACATGGGAGGGGCAGGGACTAGGGAGGGGACTGGGAACATGGGAGGGTCAGGGACTTGGGAGGGGCCTGGGGAATTGGGAAGGGACTGGGGACTTGGGAGGGGCAGGGACTGGGGAGGGGACTGGGCAAATGGGAGGGGCAGGGAGATGGGAGGGGACTGGGGACATGGGAGGGGCAGGGAGTGGGGAGGGGACAGGGAACATGGCAGGGGCAGGGACCTGGTAGGGGACTGGGGACATGGGAGGGGACTGCTGGCATGGGAGGGGCAGGGATTTGGGAGGGGCAGGGACTGGGGTGGGGACTGGGGACATGGGAGGGGCATGGACTTGGGAGGGGACTGGGGACATGGGAAGGGACTAGGAACGTGGGAGTGCCAGGGGCTTGGGAGGGGCAGGCAGTTGGGAGGGGATAGGGACATGGGAGGGGCAGGGACTTGGGAGGGGACTGTGGACATGGGAGGGGCAGGGACTGGGGAGGGGCCTGGGAACATGGGAGGGGCAGTGACTTGGGAGGGGACTGTGGACATGGGAGGGGCAGGGACTGGGGAGGGGACTGGGGACATGGGAGGGGCAGTGACTTGGGAGGGGACTGTGGACATGGGAGGGGCAGGGACTGGGGAGGGGACTGGAAACATGGCAGGGGCAGGGACTTGGGAGGAGACTGGGTACTTGGGAGGGGACTGTGGACATGGGAGGGGCAGGGACTGGGGAGGGGACTGGGAACATGGGAGGGGCAGGGACTTGGGAGGGGCAGGCAGTTGACATGGGAGGGGCAGGGACTTGGGAGGGGACTGGGGACATGGGAAGGGACTAGGGACTTGGGAGGTCCAGGGAATTGGGAGGGGCAGGGAGTGGGGAGGGGACAGGGAACATGGCAGGGGCAGGGACCTGGGAGGGGACTGGGGACATAGGAGGGGACTGCTGGCATGGGAGGGGCAGGGATTTGGACGGGCAGGGACTGGGGAGGGGACTGGGGACATGGGAGGGGCAGGGACTTGGGAGGGGACTGGGGACATGGGAAGGGACTAGGGACTTGGGAGGGCCAGGGACTTGGGAAGGCAGGCAGTTGGGAGGGGACTGGGGACATGGGAGGGGCAGGGACTTGGGAGGGGACTGTGGACATGGGAGGGGCAGGGACTGGGGTGGGGACTGGGAACATGAGAGGGGCAGGGACTTGGGAGAAGACTTGGGACCTGGGAGGGGCAGGGACTTGGGAGGGGACTTGGAACCTGGGAGGGGCAGGGACTTGGGAGGGGCAGGGACTTGGGAAGGGACGGGGGACATGGAGGGGACTAGGGACTTGGGAGCGGCAGAACTTGGGAGGGGCAGGCAGTTGGGAGGGGACTGGGGACATGGGAGAGGACTTGGGAGGGGCAGGTACTTGGGAGGGGTAGGCAGTTGGGAGGGGACTGGGGACATGGGAGGGGCAGTGACTTGGAGGGGACTGTGGACATGGGAGGGGCAGGGACTGGGGAGGGGACTGGGAATATGGGAGGGGCAGGGACTTGGGAGGAGACTGGGTACTTGGGAGGGGACTGTGGACATGGGAGGGCAGGGACTGGGGAGGGGACTGGGAACATGGGAGGGGCAGGATTTGGGAGGGGCAGGCAGTTGGGAGGCGAATGGGGACATGGCAGGGGCAGGGACTGGGGAGGGGACAGGGAACATGGGAGGGGACTGCTGGCATGGGAGGGGCAGGGATTTGGGAGGGGCAAGGACTGGGGAGGGGACTGGGGACATGGGAGAGGACTAGGGACTTGGGAGGGCCAGGGAATTGGAGGGGCAGGCAGTTGGGAGGGGACTGGGGACATGGGAGGGGCAGGGACTTGGGAGAGGACTTGGGACCTGGGAGGGGCAGGGACTTGGGAGGGACAGGGACTTGGGAAGGGACTGGGGACATGGGAGAGGACTAGGGACCTGGGAGGGCCAGGGACTTGGGAGGGGCAGGCAGTTGGGAGGGGACTGGGGACATGGGAGTGGACTTGGAGGGGCAGGTACTTGGGAGGGGTAGGCAGTTGGGAGGGGACTGGGAACATGGGAGGGGCAGGGACTTGGGAGGGGACTGGGACTTGGGAGGGGACTGTGGACATGGGAGGGGCAGGGACTGGAGAGGGAACTGGGAACATGGGAGGGTCAGGGACTTGGGAGGGGCCTGGGGACTTGGGAAGGGAGTGGGGACTTGGGAGGGGCAGGGACTGGGGAGGGGACTGGGGAAATGGGAGGGGAGGCAGTTGGGAGGGGACTGGGGACATGGGAGGGGCAGGGAGTGGGGAGGGGACAGGGAACATGGGAGGGGCAGGGACCTGGGTGGGGACTGGGGACATGGGAGGGGCAAGGGGCATGTACTTGGGAGGGGACTGGGGACATGGGAAGGGACTAGGAACGTGGAGGGCCAGGGGCTTGGGAGGGGCAGGCAGTTGGGAGGGGATAGGGACATGGGAGGGGCAGGGACTTGGGAGAGGACTTGAGACCTGGGAGGGGCAGGGACTTGGGAAGGGACTGGGGACATGGGAGGGGACTAGGGACCTGGGAGGGCCAGGGATTGGTAGGGGCAGGCAGTTGGGAGGGGACTGGGGACATGGGAGGGGCAGTGACTTGGGAGGGGACTGGGGACATGGGAGGGGCAGGGACTTGGGAGGGGCAGGCAGTTGGGAGGCGAATGGGGATATGGGAGGGGCAGGGACTGGGGAGGGGACAGGGAACATGGGAGGGGCAGGGACTGGGGAGGGGGAGGCAGTTGACATGGAAGGGGCAGGGACTTGGGAGGGGACTGGGGAGATGGGAAGGGACTAGGGACTTGGGAGGGCCAGGGAGTTGGGAGAAGCAGGCAGTTGGGAGGGGACTGGGGACATGGGAGGGGCAGGGACTTGGGAGGGGACTGTGGACATGGGAGGGGCAGGGACTGGGGTGGGGACTGGGAACATGAGAGGGGCAGGGACTTCGGAGAAGACTTGGGACCTGGGAGGGGCAGGGACTCGGGAGGGGCAGGGACTTGGGAGGGGACTTGGAACCTGGGAGGGGCAGGGACTTGGGAGGGGCAGGGACTTGGGAAGGGACGGGGGACATGGGAGGGGACTAGGGACTTGGGAGCGGGAGGGACTTGGGAGGGGCAGGCAGTTGGGAGGGGACTGGGGACATGGGAGAGGACTTGGGAGGGGCAGGTACTTGGGAGGGGTAGGCAGTTGGGAGGGGACTGGGGACATGGGAGGGGCAGTGACTTGGGAGGGGACTGTGGACATGGGAGGGGCAGGGACTGGGGAGGGGACTGGGAATATGGGAGGGGCAGGGACTTGGGAGGAGACTGGGTACTTGGGAGGGGACTGTGGACATGGGAGGGGCAGGGACTGGGGAGGGGACTGGGAACATGGGAGGGGCATGGACTGGGGAGGGGACTGGGCAAATGGGAGGGGCAGGGACTTGGGAGGGGCAGGCAGTTGGGAGGCGAATGGGGACATGGGAGGGGCAGGGACTGTGGAGGGGACAGGGAACATGGGAGGGGCAGGGACCTGGGAGGGGACTGGGGACATGGGAGGGGACTGCTGGCATGGGAGGGGCAGGGATTTGGGAGGGGCAAGGACTGGGGAGGGGACTGGGGACATGGGAGAGGACTAGGGACTTGGGAGGGCCAGGGAATTGGGAGGGGCAGGCAGTTGGGAGGGGACTGGGGACATGGGAGGGGCAGGGACTTGGGAGAGGACTTGGGACCTGGGAGGGGCAGGGACTTGGGAGGGGCAGGGACTTGGGAAGGGACTGGGGACATGGGAGAGGACTAGGGACCTGGGAGGGCCAGGGACTTGGGAGGGGCAGGCTGTTGGGAGGGGACTGGGGACATGGGAGTGGACTTGGGAGGGGCAGGTACTTGGGAGGGTTAGGCAGTTGGGAGGGGACTGGGAACATGGGAGGGGCAGGGACTTGGGAGGGGACTGGGGACTTGGGAGGGGACTGTGGACATGGGAGGGGCAGGGACTGGAGAGGGAACTGGGAACATGGGAGGGTCAGGGACTTGGGAGGGGCCTGGGGACTTGGGAAGGGAGTGGGGACTTGGGAGGGGCAGGGACTGGGGAGGGGACTGGGGAAATGGGAGGGGAGGCAGTTGGGAGGGGACTGGGGACAAGGGAGGGGCAGGGAGTGGGGAGGGGACAGGGAACATGGGAAGGGACTAGGAACGTGGGAGGGCCAGGGGCTTGGGAGGGGCAGGCAGTTGGGAGGGGATAGGGACATGGGAGGGGCAGGGACTTGGGAAGGGACTGGGGACATGGGAGGGGACTAGGGACCTGGGAGGGCCAGGGATTGGTAGGGGCAGGCAGTTGGGAGGGGACTGGGGACATGGGAGAGGACTTGGGAGGGGCAGGTACTTGGCAGGGATAGGCAGTTGGGAGGGGACTGGGGACATGGGAGGGGCAGTGACTTGGGAGGGGACTGGGGACATGGGAGGGGCAGGGACTTGGGAGGAGACTGGGTACTTGGGAGGGGACTGTGGACATGGGAGGGGCAGGGACTGGGGAGGGGACTGGGAACATGGGAGGGGCAGGGACTTGGGAGGGGCAGGCAGTTGGGAGGCGAATGGGGATATGGGAGGGGCAGGGACTGGGGAGGGGACAGGGAACATGGGAGGGGCAGGGACTGGGGAGGGGCAGGCAGTTGACATGGGAGGGGCAGGGACTTGGGAGGGGACTGGGGAGATGGGAAGGGACTACGGACTTGGGAGGGCCAGGGAGTTGGGAGAAGCAGGCAGTTGGGAGGGGACTGGGGACATGGGAGGGGCAGGGACTTGGGAGGGGACTGTGGACATGGGAGGGGCAGGGACTGGGGTGGGGACTGGGAACATGAGAGGGGCAGGGACTTGGGAGAAGACTTGGGACCTGGGAGGGGCAGGGACTCGGGAGGGGCAGGGACTTGGGAGGGGACTTGGAACCTGGGAGGGGCAGGGACTTGGGAGGGGCAGGGACTTGGGAAGGGACGGGGGACATGGGAGGGGACTAGGGACTTGGGAGCGGGAGGGACTTGGGAGGGGCAGGCAGTTGGGAGGGGACTGGGGACATGGGAGAGGACTTGGGAGGGGCAGGTACTTGGGAGGGGTAGGCAGTTGGGAGGGGACTGGGGACATGGGAGGGGCAGTGACTTGGGAGGGGACTGTGGACATGGGAGGGGCAGGGACTGGGGAGGGGACTGGGAATATGGGAGGGGCAGGGACTTGGGAGGAGACTGGGTACTTGGGAGGGGACTGTGGACATGGGAGGGGCAGGGACTGGGGAGGGGACTGGGAACATGGGAGGGGCATGGACTGGGGAGGGGACTGGGCAAATGGGAGGGGCAGGGACTTGGGAGGGGCAGGCAGTTGGGAGGCGAATGGGGACATGGGAGGGGCAGGGACTGGGGAGGGGACAGGGAACATGGGAGGGGCAGGGACCTGGGAGGGGACTGGGGACATGGGAGGGGACTGCTGGCATGGGAGGGGCAGGGATTTGGGAGGGGCAAGGACTGGGGAGGGGACTGGGGACATGGGAGAGGACTAGGGACTTGGGAGGGCCAGGGAATTGGGAGGGGCAGGCAGTTGGGAGGGGACTGGGGACATGGGAGGGGCAGGGACTTGGGAGAGGACTTGGGACCTGGGAGGGGCAGGGACTTGGGAGGGGCAGGGACTTGGGAAGGGACTGGGGACATGGGAGAGGACTAGGGACCTGGGAGGGCCAGGGACTTGGGAGGGGCAGGCAGTTGGGAGGGGACTGGGGACATGGGAGTGGACTTGGGAGGGGCAGGTACTTGGGAGGGGTAGGCAGTTGGGAGGGGACTGGGAACATGGGAGGGGCAGGGACTTGGGAGGGGACTGGGGACTTGGGAGGGGACTGTGGACATGGGAGGGGCAGGGACTGGATAGGGAACTGGGAACATGGGAGGGTCAGGGACTTGGGAGGGGCCTGGGGACTTGGGAAGGGAGTGGGGACTTGGGAGGGGCAGGGACTGGGGAGGGGACTGGGGAAATGGGAGGGGAGGCAGTTGGGAGGGGACTGGGGACAAGGGAGGGGCAGGGAGTGGGGAGGGGACAGGGAACATGGGAAGGGACTAGGAACGTGGGAGGGCCAGGGGCTTGGGAGGGGCAGGCAGTTGGGAGGGGATAGGGACATGGGAGGGGCAGGGACTTGGGAAGGGACTGGGGACATGGGAGGGGACTAGGGACCTGGGAGGGCCAGGGATTGGTAGGGGCAGGCAGTTGGGAGGGGACTGGGGACATGGGAGAGGACTTGGGAGGGGCAGGTACTTGGCAGGGATAGGCAGTTGGGAGGGGACTGGGGACATGGGAGGGGCAGTGACTTGGGAGGGGACTGGGGACATGGGAGGGGCAGGGACTTGGGAGGAGACTGGGTACTTGGGAGGGGACTGTGGACATGGGAGGGGCAGGGACTGGGGAGGGGACTGGGAACATGGGAGGGGCAGGGACTTGGGAGGGGCAGGCAGTTGGGAGGCGAATGGGGATATGGGAGGGGCAGGGACTGGGGAGGGGACAGGGAACATGGGAGGGGCAGGGACTGGGGAGGGGCAGGCAGTTGACATGGGAGGGGCATGGACTTGGGAGGGGACTGGGGAGATGGGAAGAGACTACGGACTTGGGAGGGCCAGGGAGTTGGGAGAAGCAGGCAGCTGGGAGGGGACTGGGGACATGGGAGGGGCAGGGACTTGGGAGGGGACTGTGGACATGGGAGGGGCAGGGACTGGGGTGGGGACTGGGAACATGAGAGGGGCAGGGACTTGGGAGAAGACTTGGGACCTGGGAGGGGCAGGGACTCGGGAGGGGCAGGGACTTGGGAGGGGACTTGGAACCTGGGAGGGGCAGGGACTTGGGAGGGGCAGGGACTTGGGAATGGACGGGGGACATGGGAGGGGACTAGGGACTTGGGAGCGGGAGGGACTTGGGAGGGGCATGCAGTTGGGAGGGGACTGGGGACATGGGAGAGGACTTGGGAGGGGCAGGTACTTGGGAGGGGTAGGCAGTTGGGAGGGGACTGGGGACATGGGAGGGGCAGTGACTTGGGAGGGGACTGTGGACATGGGAGGGGCAGGGACTGGGGAGGGGAGTGGGAATATGGGAGGGGCAGGGACTTGGGAGGAGACTGGGTACTTGGGAGGGGACTGTGGACATGGGAGGGGCAGGGACTGGGGAGGGGACTGGGAACATGGGAGGGGCAGGGACTGGGGAGGGGACTGGGCAAATGGGAGGGGCAGGGACTTGGGAGGGGCAGGCAGTTGGGAGGCGAATGGGGACATGGGAGGGGCAGGGACTGGGGAGGGGACAGGGAACATGGGAGGGGCAGGGACCTGGGAGGGGACTGGGGACATGGGAGGGGACTGCTGGCATGGGAGGGGCAGGGATTTGGGAGGGGCAAGGACTGGGGAGGGGACTGGGGACATGGGAGAGGACTAGGGACTTGGGAGGGCCAGGGAATTGGGAGGGGCAGGCAGTTGGGAGGGGACTGGGGACGTGGGAGGGGCAGGGACTTGGGAGAGGACTTGGGACCTGGGAGGGGCAGGGACTTGGGAGGGGCAGGGACTTGGGAAGGGACTGGGGACATGGGAGAGGACTAGGGACCTGGGAGGGCCAGGGACTTGGGAGGGGCAGGCAGTTGGGAGGGGACTGGGGACATGGGAGTGGACTTGGGAGGGGCAGGTACTTGGGAGGGGTAGGCAGTTGGGAGGGGACTGGGAACATGGGAGGGGCAGGGACTTGGGAGGGGACTGGGGACTTGGGAGGGGACTGTGGACATGGGAGGGGCAGGGACTGGAGAGGGAACTGGGAACATGGGAGGGTCAGGGACTTGGGAGGGGCCTGGGGACTTGGGAAGGGAGTGGGGACTTGGGAGGGGCAGGGACTGGGGAGGGGACTGGGGACATGGGAGTGGCAGGGAGTGGGGAGGGGACAGGGAACATGGGAGGGGCAGGGACCTGGGAGGGGACTGGGGACATGGGAGGGGCATGGACTTGGGAGGGGACTGGGGACATGGGAAGGGACTAGGAACGTGGGAGGGCCAGGGGCTTGGGAGGGGCAGGCAGTTGGGAGGGGATAGGGACATGGGAGGGGCAGGGACTTGGGAGAGGACTTGAGACCTGGGAGGGGCAGGGACTTGGGAATGGACTGGGGACATGGGAGGGGACTAGGGACCTGGGAGGGCCAGGGATTGGTAGGGGCAGGTAGTTGGGAGGGGACTGGGGACATGGGAGAGGACTTGGGAGGGGCAGGTACTTGGCAGGGATAGGCAGTTGGGAGGGGACTGGGGACATGGGAGGGGCAGTGACTTGGGAGGGGACTGGGGACATGGGAGGGGCAGGGACTTGGGAGGAGACTGGGTACTTGGGAGGGGACTGTGGACATGGGAGGGGCAGGGACTGGGGAGGGGACAGGGAACATGGGAGGGGCAGGGACTTGGGAGGGGCAGGCAGTTGGGAGGCGAATGGGGATATGGGAGGGGCAGGGACTGGGGAGGGGACAGGGAACATGGGAGGGGCAGGGACTGGGGAGGGGCAGGAAGTTGACATGGGAGGGGCAGGGACTTGGGAGGGGACTGGGGAGATGGGAAGGGACTAGGGACTTGGGAGGGCCAGGGAGTTGGGAGAAGCAGGCAGTTGGGAGGGGACTGGGGACATGGGAGGGGCAGGGACTTGGGAGGGGACTGGGGACTTGGGAGGGGACTGGGGACATGGGAGGGGCAGAGACTGGCGAGAGGACTGGGAACATGGGAGGGTCAGGGACTTGGGAGGGGTCTGGGGACTTGGGAAGGGACTGGGGACTTGGGAGGGGCAGGGACTTGGGAGGGGCAGGCAGTTGGGAGGGGACTGGGGACATGGTAGGGGCAGGGAGTGGGGAGGGGACAGGGAACATGGGAGGGGCAGTGACCTGGGAGGGGACTGTGGACATGGGAGGGGCAGGGACTTGGGAAGGGACTGGGGACATGGGAAGGGACTAGGGACTTGGGAGGGCCAGGGACTTGGGAAGGCAGGCAGTTGTAAGGGGACTGGGGACATGGGAGGGGCAGGGACTTGGGAAGGGACTGTGGACATGGGATGGGCAGGGACTGGGGTGGGGACTGGGAACATGAGAGGGGCAGGGACTTGGGAGAAGACTTGGGACCTGGGAGGGGCAGGGACTTGGGAGGGGCAGGGACTTGGGAGGGGACTTGGAACCTGGGAGGGGCAGGGACTTGGGAGGGGCAGGCAGTTGGGAGGGGACTGGGGACATGGGAGAGGACTTGGGAGGGGCAGGTACTAGGGAGGGGTAGGCAGTTGGCAGGGGACTGGGGACATGGGAGGGGCAGGTGACTTGGGAGGGGACTGTGGACATGGGAAGGGACTAGGAACGTGGGAGGGCCAGGGGCTTGGGAGGGGCAGGCAGTTGGGAGGGGATAGGGACATGGGAGGGGCAGGGACTTGGGAGGGGACTGGGGACATGGGAGGGGCAGGGACTTGGGAGGAGACTGGGTACTTGGGAGGGGACTGTGGACATGGGAGGGGCAGGGACTGGGGAGGGGACTGGGAACATTGGAGGGGCAGGGACTTGGGAGGGGCAGGCAGTTGGGAGGCGAATGGGGATATGGGAGGGGCAGGGACTGGGGAGGGGACAGGGAACATGGGAGGGGCAGGGACTGGGGAGGGGCAGGCAGTTGACATGGGAGGGGCAGGGACTTGGGAGGGGACTGGGGAGATGGGAAGGGACTAGGGACTTGGGAGGGCCAGGGAGTTGGGAGAAGCAGGCAGTTGGGAGGGGACTGGGGACATGGGAGGGGCAGGGACTTGGGAGGGGACTGTGGACATGGGAGGGGCAGGGACTGGGGTGGGGACTGGGAACATGAGAGGGGCAGGGACTTGGGAGAAGACTTGGGACCTGGGAGGGGCAGGGACTCGGGAGGGGCAGGGACTTGGGAGGGGACTTGGAACATGGGAGGGGCAGGGACTTGGGAGGGGCAGGGACTTGGGAAGGGACGGGGGACATGGGAGGGGACTAGGGACTTGGGAGCGGCAGGGACTTGGGAGGGGCAGGCAGTTGGGAGGGGACTGGGGACATGGGAGAGGACTTGGGAGGGGCAGGTACTTGGGAGGGGTAGGCAGTTGGGAGGGGACTGGGGACATGGGAGGGGCAGTGACTTGGGAGGGGACTGTGGACATGGGAGGGGCAGGGACTGGGGAGGGGACTGGGAATATGGGAGGGGCAGGGACTTGGGAGGAGACTGGGTACTTGGGAGGGGACTGTGGACATGGGAGGGGCAGGGACTGGGGAGGGGACTGGGAACATGGGAGGGGCAGGGATTTGGGAGGGGCAGGCAGTTGGGAGGCGAATGGGGACATCGGAGGGGCAGGGACTGGGGAGGGGACAGGGAACATGGGAGGGGCAGGGACCTGGGAGGGGACTGGGGACATGGGAGGGGACTGCTGGCATGGGAGGGGCAGGGATTTGGGAGGGGCAAGGACTGGGGAGGGGACTGGGGACATGGGAGAGGACTAGGGACTTGGGAGGGCCAGGGCATTGGGAGGGGCAGGCAGTTGGGAGGGGACTGGGGACATGGGAGGGGCAGGGACTTGGGAGAGGACTTGGGACCTGGGAGGGGCAGGGACTTGGGAGGGACAGGGACTTGGGAAGGGACTGGGGACATGGGAGAGGACTAGGGACCTGGGAGGGCCAGGGACTTGGGAGGGGCAGGCAGTTGGGAGGGGACTGGGGACATGGGAGTGGACTTGGGAGGGGCAGGTACTTGGGAGGGGTAGGCAGTTGGGAGGGGACTGGGAACATGGGAGGGGCAGGGACTTGGGAGGGGACTGGGGACTTGGGAGGGGACTGTGGACATGGGAGGGGCAGGGACTGGAGAGGGAACTGGGAACATGGGAGGGTCAGGGACTTGGGAGGGGCCTGGGGACTTGGGAAGGGAGTGGGGACTTGGGAGGGGCAGGGACTGGGGAGGGGACTGGGGAAATGGGAGGGGAGGCAGTTGGGAGGGGACTGGGGACATGGGAGGGGCAGGGAGTGGGGAGGGGACAGGGAACATGGGAGGGGCAGGGACCTGGGTGGGGACTGGGGACATGGGAGGGGCATGTACTTGGGAGGGGACTGGGGACATGGGAAGGGACTAGGAACGTGGGAGGGCCAGGGGCTTGGGAGGGGCAGGCAGTTGGGAGGGGATAGGGACATGGGAGGGGCAGGGACTTGGGAGAGGACTTGAGACCTGGGAGGGGCAGGGACTTGGGAAGGGACTGGGGACATGGGAGGGGACTAGGGACCTGGGAGGGCCAGGGATTGGTAGGGGCAGGCAGTTGGGAGGGGACTGGGGACATGGGAGGGGCAGTGACTTGGGAGGGGACTGGGGACATGGGAGGGGCAGGGACTTGGGAGGGGCAGGCAGTTGGGAGGCGAATGGGGATATGGGAGGGGCAGGGACTGGGGAGGGGACAGGGAACATGGGAGGGGCAGGGACTGGGGAGGGGGAGGCAGTTGACATGGGAGGGGCAGGGACTTGGGAGGGGACTGGGGAGATGGGAAGGGACTAGGGACTTGGGAGGGCCAGGGAGTTGGGAGAAGCAGGCAGTTGGGAGGGGACTGGGGACATGGGAGGGGCAGGGACTTGGGAGGGGACTGTGGACATGGGAGGGGCAGGGACTGGGGTGGGGACTGGGAACATGAGAGGGGCAGGGACTTGGGAGAAGACTTGGGACCTGGGAGGGGCAGGGACTCGGGAGGGGCAGGGACTTGGGAGGGGACTTGGAACCTGGGAGGGGCAGGGACTTGGGAGGGGCAGGGACTTGGGAAGGGACGGGGGACATGGGAGGGGACTAGGGACTTGGGAGCGGGAGGGACTTGGGAGGGGCAGGCAGTTGGGAGGGGACTGGGGACATGGGAGAGGACTTGGGAGGGGCAGGTACTTGGGAGGGGTAGGCAGTTGGGAGGGGACTGGGGACATGGGAGGGGCAGTGACTTGGGAGGGGACTGTGGACATGGGAGGGGCAGGGACTGGGGAGGGGAGTGGGAATATGGGAGGGGCAGGGACTTGGGAGGAGACTGGGTACTTGGGAGGGGACTGTGGACATGGGAGGGGCAGGGACTGGGGAGGGGACTGGGAACATGGGAGGGGCAGGGATTTGGGAGGGGCAGGCAGTTGGGAGGCGAATGGGGACATCGGAGGGGCAGGGACTGGGGAGGGGACAGGGAACATGGGAGGGGCAGGGACCTGGGAGGGGACTGGGGACATGGGAGGGGACTGCTGGCATGGGAGGGGCAGGGATTTGGGAGGGGCAAGGACTGGGGAGGGGACTGGGGACATGGGAGAGGACTAGGGACTTGGGAGGGCCAGGGCATTGGGAGGGGCAGGCAGTTGGGAGGGGACTGGGGACATGGGAGGGGCAGGGACTTGGGAGAGGACTTGGGACCTGGGAGGGGCAGGGACTTGGGAGGGACAGGGACTTGGGAAGGGACTGGGGACATGGGAGAGGACTAGGGACCTGGGAGGGCCAGGGACTTGGGAGGGGCAGGCAGTTGGGAGGGGACTGGGGACATGGGAGTGGACTTGGGAGGGGCAGGTACTTGGGAGGGGTAGGCAGTTGGGAGGGGACTGGGAACATGGGAGGGGCAGGGACTTGGGAGGGGACTGGGGACTTGGGAGGGGACTGTGGACATGGGAGGGGCAGGGACTGGAGAGGGAACTGGGAACATGGGAGGGTCAGGGACTTGGGAGGGGCCTGGGGACTTGGGAAGGGAGTGGGGACTTGGGAGGGGCAGGGACTGGGGAGGGGACTGGGGAAATGGGAGGGGAGGCAGTTGGGAGGGGACTGGGGACATGGGAGGGGCAGGGAGTGGGGAGGGGACAGGGAACATGGGAGGGGCAGGGACCTGGGTGGGGACTGGGGACATGGGAGGGGCATGTACTTGGGAGGGGACTGGGGACATGGGAAGGGACTAGGAACGTGGGAGGGCCAGGGGCTTGGGAGGGGCAGGCAGTTGGGAGGGGATAGGGACATGGGAGGGGCAGGGACTTGGGAGAGGACTTGAGACCTGGGAGGGGCAGGGACTTGGGAAGGGACTGGGGACATGGGAGGGGACTAGGGACCTGGGAGGGCCAGGGATTGGTAGGGGCAGGCAGTTGGGAGGGGACTGGGGACATGGGAGGGGCAGTGACTTGGGAGGGGACTGGGGACATGGGAGGGGCAGGGACTTGGGAGGGGCAGGCAGTTGGGAGGCGAATGGGGATATGGGAGGGGCAGGGACTGGGGAGGGGACAGGGAACATGGGAGGGGCAGGGACTGGGGAGGGGGAGGCAGTTGACATGGGAGGGGCAGGGACTTGGGAGGGGACTGGGGAGATGGGAAGGGACTAGGGACTTGGGAGGGCCAGGGAGTTGGGAGAAGCAGGCAGTTGGGAGGGGACTGGGGACATGGGAGGGGCAGGGACTTGGGAGGGGACTGTGGACATGGGAGGGGCAGGGACTGGGGTGGGGACTGGGAACATGAGAGGGGCAGGGACTTGGGAGAAGACTTGGGACCTGGGAGGGGCAGGGACTCGGGAGGGGCAGGGACTTGGGAGGGGACTTGGAACCTGGGAGGGGCAGGGACTTGGGAGGGGCAGGGACTTGGGAAGGGACGGGGGACATGGGAGGGGACTAGGGACTTGGGAGCGGGAGGGACTTGGGAGGGGCAGGCAGTTGGGAGGGGACTGGGGACATGGGAGAGGACTTGGGAGGGGCAGGTACTTGGGAGGGGTAGGCAGTTGGGAGGGGACTGGGGACATGGGAGGGGCAGTGACTTGGGAGGGGACTGTGGACATGGGAGGGGCAGGGACTGGGGAGGGGACTGGGAATATGGGAGGGGCAGGGACTTGGGAGGAGACTGGGTACTTGGGAGGGGACTGTGGACATGGGAGGGGCAGGGACTGGGGAGGGGACTGGGAACATGGGAGGGGCAGGGATTTGGGAGGGGCAGGCAGTTGGGAGGCGAATGGGGACATCGGAGGGGCAGGGACTGGGGAGGGGACAGGGAACATGGGAGGGGCAGGGACCTGGGAGGGGACTGGGGACATGGGAGGGGACTGCTGGCATGGGAGGGGCAGGGATTTGGGAGGGGCAAGGACTGGGGAGGGGACTGGGGACATGGGAGAGGACTAGGGACTTGGGAGGGCCAGGGCATTGGGAGGGGCAGGCAGTTGGGAGGGGACTGGGGACATGGGAGGGGCAGGGACTTGGGAGAGGACTTGGGACCTGGGAGGGGCAGGGACTTGGGAGGGACAGGGACTTGGGAAGGGACTGGGGACATGGGAGAGGACTAGGGACCTGGGAGGGCCAGGGACTTGGGAGGGGCAGGCAGTTGGGAGGGGACTGGGGACATGGGAGTGGACTTGGGAGGGGCAGGTACTTGGGAGGGGTAGGCAGTTGGGAGGGGACTGGGAACATGGGAGGGGCAGGGACTTGGGAGGGGACTGGGGACTTGGGAGGGGACTGTGGACATGGGAGGGGCAGGGACTGGAGAGGGAACTGGGAACATGGGAGGGTCAGGGACTTGGGAGGGGCCTGGGGACTTGGGAAGGGAGTGGGGACTTGGGAGGGGCAGGGACTGGGGAGGGGACTGGGGAAATGGGAGGGGAGGCAGTTGGGAGGGGACTGGGGACATGGGAGGGGCAGGGAGTGGGGAGGGGACAGGGAACATGGGAGGGGCAGGGACCTGGGTGGGGACTGGGGACATGGGAGGGGCATGTACTTGGGAGGGGACTGGGGACATGGGAAGGGACTAGGAACGTGGGAGGGCCAGGGGCTTGGGAGGGGCAGGCAGTTGGGAGGGGATAGGGACATGGGAGGGGCAGGGACTTGGGAGAGGACTTGAGACCTGGGAGGGGCAGGGACTTGGGAAGGGACTGGGGACATGGGAGGGGACTAGGGACCTGGGAGGGCCAGGGATTGGTAGGGGCAGGCAGTTGGGAGGGGACTGGGGACATGGGAGGGGCATTGACTTGGGAGGGGACTGGGGACATGGGAGGGGCAGGGACTTGGGAGGGGCAGGCAGTTGGGAGGCGAATGGGGATATGGGAGGGGCAGGGACTGGGGAGGGGACAGGGAACATGGGAGGGGCAGGGACTGGGGAGGGGGAGGCAGTTGACATGGGAGGGGCAGGGACTTGGGAGGGGACTGGGGAGATGGGAAGGGACTAGGGACTTGGGAGGGCCAGGGAGTTGGGAGAAGCAGGCAGTTGGGAGGGGACTGGGGACATGGGAGGGGCAGGGACTTGGGAGGGGACTGTGGACATGGGAGGGGCAGGGACTGGGGTGGGGACTGGGAACATGAGAGGGGCAGGGACTTGGGAGAAGACTTGGGACCTGGGAGGGGCAGGGACTCGGGAGGGGCAGGGACTTGGGAGGGGACTTGGAACCTGGGAGGGGCAGGGACTTGGGAGGGGCAGGGACTTGGGAAGGGACGGGGGACATGGGAGGGGACTAGGGACTTGGGAGCGGGAGGGACTTGGGAGGGGCAGGCAGTTGGGAGGGGACTGGGGACATGGGAGAGGACTTGGGAGGGGCAGGTACTTGGGAGGGGTAGGCAGTTGGGAGGGGACTGGGGACATGGGAGGGGCAGTGACTTGGGAGGGGACTGTGGACATGGGAGGGGCAGGGACTGGGGAGGGGACTGGGAATATGGGAGGGGCAGGGACTTGGGAGGAGACTGGGTACTTGGGAGGGGACTGTGGACATGGGAGGGGCAGGGACTGGGGAGGGGACTGGGAACATGGGAGGGGCATGGACTGGGGAGGGGACTGGGCAAATGGGAGGGGCAGGGACTTGGGAGGGGCAGGCAGTTGGGAGGCGAATGGGGACATGGGAGGGGCAGGGACTGGGGAGGGGACAGGGAACATGGGAGGGGCAGGGACCTGCGAGGGGACTGGGGACATGGGAGGGGACTGCTGGCATGGGAGGGGCAGGGATTTGGGAGGGGCAAGGACTGGGGAGGGGACTGGGGACATGGGAGAGGACTAGGGACTTGGGAGGGCCAGGGACTTGGGAGGGGCAGGCAGTTGGGAGGGGACTGGGGACATGGGAGGGGCAGGGACTTGGGAGAGGACTTGGGACCTGGGAGGGGCAGGGACTTGGGAGGGGCAGGGACTTGGGAAGGGACTGGGGACATGGGAGAGGACTAGGGACCTGGGAGGGCCAGGGACTTGGGAGGGGCAGGCAGTTGGGAGGGGACTGGGGACATGGGAGTGGACTTGGGAGGGGAAGGTACTTGGGAGGGGTAGGCAGTTGGGAGGGGACTGGGAACATGGGAGGGGCAGGGACTTGGGAGGGGACTGGGGACTTGGGAGGGGACTGGGGACATGGGAGGGGCAGGGACTGGAGAGGGAACTGGGAACATGGGAGGGTCAGGGACTTGGGAGGGGCCTGGGGACTTGGGAAGGGAGTGGGGACTTGGGAGGGGCAGGGACTGGGGAGGGGACTGGGGAAATGGGAGGGGAGGCAGTTGGGAGGGGACTGGGGACATGGGAGGGGCAGGGAGTGGGGAGGGGACAGGGAACATGGCAGGGGCAGGAACCTGGGAGGGGACTGGGGACATGGGAGGGGTATGGACTTGGGAGGGGACTGGGGACATGGGAAGGGACTAGGAACGTGGGAGGGCCAGGGGCTTGGGAGGGGCAGGCAGTTGGGAGGGGATAGGGACATGGGAGGGGCAGGGACTTGGGAAGGGACTGGGGACATGGGAGGGGACTAGGGACCTGGGAGGGCCAGGGATTGGTAGGGGCAGGCAGTTGCGAGGGGACTGGGGACATGGGAGAGGACTTGGGAGGGGCAGGTACTTGGCAGGGATAGGCAGTTGGGAGGGGACTGGGGACATGGGAGGGGCAGTGACTTGGGAGGGGACTGGGGACATGGGAGGGGCAGGGACTTGGGAGGAGACTGGGTACTTGGGAGGGGACTGTGGACATGGGAGGGGCAGGGACTGGGGAGGGGACTGGGAACATGGGAGGGGCAGGGACTTGGGAGGGGCAGGCAGTTGGGAGGCGAATGGGGATATGGGAGGGGCAGGGACTGGGGAGGGGACAGGGAACATGGGAGGGGCAGGGACTGGGGAGGGGCAGGCAGTTGACATGGGAGGGGCAGGGACTTGGGAGGGGACTGGGGAGATGGGAAGGGACTAGGGACTTGGGAGGGCCAGGGAGTTGGGAGAAGCAGGCAGTTGGGAGGGGACTGGGGACATGGGAGGGGCAGGGACTTGGGAGGGGACTGTGGACATGGGAGGGGCAGGGACTGGGGTGGGGACTGGGAACATGAGAGGGGCAGGGACTTGGGAGAAGACTTGGGACCTGGGAGGGGCAGGGACTCGGGAGGGGCAGGGACTTGGGAGGGGACTTGGAACCTGGGAGGGGCAGGGACTTGGGAGGGGCAGGGACTTGGGAAGGGACGGGGGACATGGGAGGGGACTAGGGACTTGGGAGCGGCAGGGACTTGGGAGGGGCAGGCAGTTGGGAGGGGACTGGGGACATGGGAGAGGACTTGGGAGGGGCAGGTACTTGGGAGGGGTAGGCAGTTGGGAGGGGACTGGGGACATGGGAGGGGCAGTGACTTGGGAGGGGACTGTGGACATGGGAGGGGCAGGGACTGGGGAGGGGACTGGGAATATGGGAGGGGCAGGGACTTGGGAGGAGACTGGGTACTTGGGAGGGGACTGTGGACATGGGAGGGGCAGGGACTGGGGAGGGGACTGGGAACATGGGAGGGGCAGGGACTGGGGAGGGGACTGGGCAAATGGGAGGGGCAGGGACTTGGGAGGGGCAGGCAGTTGGGAGGCGAATGGGGACATGGGAGGGGCAGGGACTGGGGAGGGGACAGGGAACATGGGAGGGGCAGGGACCTGGGAGGGGACTGGGGACATGGGAGGGGACTGCTGGCATGGGAGGGGCAGGGATTTGGGAGGGGCAAGGACTGGGGAGGGGACTGGGGACATGGGAGAGGACTAGGGACTTGGGAGGGCCAGGGAATTGGGAGGGGCAGGCAGTTGGGAGGGGACTGGGGACGTGGGAGGGGCAGGGACTTGGGAGAGGACTTGGGACCTGGGAGGGGCAGGGACTTGGGAGGGGCAGGGACTTGGGAAGGGACTGGGGACATGGGAGAGGACTAGGGACCTGGGAGGGCCAGGGACTTGGGAGGGGCAGGCAGTTGGGAGGGGACTGGGGACATGGGAGTGGACTTGGGAGGGGCAGGTACTTGGGAGGGGTAGGCAGTTGGGAGGGGACTGGGAACATGGGAGGGGCAGGGACTTGGGAGGGGACTGGGGACTTGGGAGGGGACTGTGGACATGGGAGGGGCAGGGACTGGAGAGGGAACTGGGAACATGGGAGGGTCAGGGACTTGGGAGGGGCCTGGGGACTTGGGAAGGGAGTGGGGACTTGGGAGGGGCAGGGACTGGGGAGGGGACTGGGGACATGGGAGTGGCAGGGAGTGGGGAGGGGACAGGGAACATGGGAGGGGCAGGGACCTGGGAGGGGACTGGGGACATGGGAGGGGCATGGACTTGGGAGGGGACTGGGGACATGGGAAGGGACTAGGAACGTGGGAGGGCCAGGGGCTTGGGAGGGGCAGGCAGTTGGGAGGGGATAGGGACATGGGAGGGGCAGGGACTTGGGAGAGGACTTGAGACCTGGGAGGGGCAGGGACTTGGGAATGGACTGGGGACATGGGAGGGGACTAGGGACCTGGGAGGGCCAGGGATTGGTAGGGGCAGGTAGTTGGGAGGGGACTGGGGACATGGGAGAGGACTTGGGAGGGGCAGGTACTTGGCAGGGATAGGCAGTTGGGAGGGGACTGGGGACATGGGAGGGGCAGTGACTTGGGAGGGGACTGGGGACATGGGAGGGGCAGGGACTTGGGAGGAGACTGGGTACTTGGGAGGGGACTGTGGACATGGGAGGGGCAGGGACTGGGGAGGGGACAGGGAACATGGGAGGGGCAGGGACTTGGGAGGGGCAGGCAGTTGGGAGGCGAATGGGGATATGGGAGGGGCAGGGACTGGGGAGGGGACAGGGAACATGGGAGGGGCAGGGACTGGGGAGGGGCAGGAAGTTGACATGGGAGGGGCAGGGACTTGGGAGGGGACTGGGGAGATGGGAAGGGACATGGGACTTGGGAGGGCCAGGGAGTTGGGAGAAGCAGGCAGTTGGGAGGGGACTGGGGACATGGGAGGGGCAGGGACTTGGGAGGGGACTGGGGACTTGGGAGGGGACTGGGGACATGGGAGGGGCAGAGACTGGCGAGAGGACTGGGAACATGGGAGGGTCAGGGACTTGGGAGGGGACTGGGGACTTGGGAAGGGACTGGGGACTTGGGAGGGGCAGGGACTTGGGAGGGGCAGGCAGTTGGGAGGGGACTGGGGACATGGTAGGGGCAGGGAGTGGGGAGGGGACAGGGAACATGGGAGGGGCAGTGACCTGGGAGGGGACTGTGGACATGGGAGGGGCATGGACTTGGGAAGGGACTGGGGACATGGGAAGGGACTAGGGACTTGGGAGGGCCAGGGACTTGGGAAGGCAGGCAGTTGGGAGGGGACTGGGGACATGGGAGGGGCAGGGACTTGGGAAGGGACTGTGGACATGGGATGGGCAGGGACTGGGGTGGGGACTGGGAACATGAGAGGGGCAGGGACTTGGGAGAAGACTTGGGACCTGGGAGGGGCAGGGACTTGGGAGGGGCAGGGACTTGGGAGGGGACTTGGAACCTGGGAGGGGCAGGGACTTGGGAGGGGCAGGCAGTTGGGAGGGGACTGGGGACATGGGAGAGGACTTGGGAGGGGCAGGTACTAGGGAGGGGTAGGCAGTTGGCAGGGGACTGGGGACATGGGAGGGGCAGGTGACTTGGGAGGGGACTGTGGACATGGGAAGGGACTAGGAACGTGGGAGGGCCAGGGGCTTGGGAGGGGCAGGCAGTTGGGAGGGGATAGGGACATGGGAGGGGCAGGGACTTGGGAGAGGACTTGAGACCTGGGAGGGGCAGGGACTTGGGAAGGGACTGGGGACATGGGAGGGGACTAGGGACCTGGGAGGGCCAGGGATTGGTAGGGGCAGGCAGTTGGGAGGGGACTGGGGACATGGGAGGGGCAGTGACTTGGGAGGGGACTGGGGACATGGGAGGGGCAGGGACTTGGGAGGAGACTGGGTACTTGGGAGGGGACTGTGGACATGGGAGGGGCAGGGACTGGGGAGGGGACTGGGAACATGGGAGGGGCAGGGACTTGGGAGGGGCAGGCAGTTGGGAGGCGAATGGGGATATGGGAGGGGCAGGGACTGGGGAGGGGACAGGGAACATGGGAGGGGCAGGGACTGGGGAGGGGGAGGCTGTTGACATGGGAGGGGCAGGGACTTGGGAGGGGAGTGGGGACATGGGAAGGGACTAGGGACTTGGGAGGGCCAGGGACTCTGGAGGGGCAGGCAATTGGGAGGGGACTGGGGACATGGCAGGGGACTAGGGACTTGGGAGGGGAAGGGACTGGGAGGGGACTGGGGACACGGGAGGGGCAGGGACTTGGGAGGGGCAGGGACTGGAGAGGGGACTGGGGACATGGGAGGCGCAGGGACTTGGGAGGGGACTTGGGACCTGGGAGGGGCAGGGACTGGAGTGGGGACAGGGAACATGGGAGGGGCAGGGACCTGGGAGGGGACTGGGGACATAGGAGGGGACTGCTGGCATGGGAGGGGCAGGGATTTGGGAGGGGCAGGGACCTGGGAGGGGACTGTGGACATGGGAGGGCCAGGGACTTGGGAAGGGACTGGGGACATGGGAAGGGACTAGGGACTTGGGAGGGCCAGGGACTTGGGAAGGCAGGCAGTTGGGAGGGGACTGGGGACATGGGAGGGGCAGGGACTTGGGAGGGGACTGTGGACATGGGAGGGGCAGGGACTGGGGTGGGGACTGGGAACATGAGAGGGGCAGGGACTTGGGAGAAGACTTGGGACCTGGGAGGGGCAGGGACTTGGGAGGGGCAGGGACTTGGGAGGGGACTTCGAACCTGGGAGGGGCAGGGACTTGGGAGGGGCAGGCAGTTGGGAGGGGACTGGGGACATGGGAGAGGACTTGGGAGGGGCAGGTACAAGGGAGGGGTAGGCAGTTGGCAGGGGACTGGGGATATGGGAGGGGCAGTGACTTGGGAGGGGACTGTGGACATGGGAGGGGCTGGGACTGGGGAGGGGACTGGGAACATGGGAGGGGCAGGGACTTGGGAGGAGACTGGGTACTTGGGAGGGGACTGGGGACATGGGAGGGGCAGGGACTGGGGAGGGGACTGGGAACATGGGAGGGGCAGGGACTGGGGAGGGGACTGGGCAAATGGGAGGGGCAGGGACTTGGGAGGGGCAGGCAGTTGGGAGGCGAATGGGGACATGGGAGGGGCAGGGACTGGGGAGGGGACTGGGGACATGGGAAGGGACTAGGGACTTGGGAGGGCCAGGGACTTGGGAGGGGCAGGCAGTGTGGAGGGGACTGGGGACATGGGAGGGGCAGGGACTTGGGAGGGGCAGGCACCGGGGAAGGGACTGGGGACATGGGAGGGGACTAGGGACTTGGGAGGGGAAGGGACTGGGGACACGGGAGGGGCAGGGACTTGGGAGGGGCAGGGACTGGAGAGGGGACTGGGGACATGGGAGGCGCAGGGACTTGGGAGGGGACTTGGGACCTGGGAGGGGCAGGGACTTGGGATGGGCAGGGACTTGGGAAGGGACTGGGGACATGGGAGGGGACTAGGGACTTGGGAGGGGCAGGGACTTGGGAGGGGCAGGCAGTTGGGAGGGGACTGGGGACGTGGGAGGGGCAGGGACTTGGGAGAGGACTTGGGACCTGGGAGGGGCAGGGACTTGGGAGGGGCAGGGACTTGGGAAGGGACTGGGGACATGGGAGAGGACTAGGGACCTGGGAGGGCCAGGGACTTGGGAGGGGCAGGCAGTTGGGAGGGGACTGAGGACATGGGAGTGGACTTGGGAGGGGCAGGTACTTGGGAGGGGTAGGCAGTTGGGAGGGGACTGGGAACATGGGAGGGGCAGGGACTTGGGAGGGGACTGGGGACTTGGGAGGGGACTGTGGACATGGGAGGGGCAGGGACTGGAGAGGGAACTGGGAACATGGGAGGGTCAGGGACTTGGGAGGGGCCTGGGGACTTGGGAAGGGAGTGGGGACTTGGGAGGGGCAGGGACTGGGGAGGGGACTGGGGACATGGGAGTGGCAGGGAGTGGGGAGGGGACAGGGAACATGGGAGGGGCAGGGACCTGGGAGGGGACTGGGGACATGGGAGGGGCATGGACTTGGGAGGGGACTGGGGACATGGGAAGGGACTAGGAACGTGGGAGGGCCAGGGGCTTGGGAGGGGCAGGCAGTTGGGAGGGGATAGGGACATGGGAGGGGCAGGGACTTGGGAGAGGACTTGAGACCTGGGAGGGGCAGGGACTTGGGAATGGACTGGGGACATGGGAGGGGACTAGGGACCTGGGAGGGCCAGGGATTGGTAGGGGCAGGTAGTTGGGAGGGGACTGGGGACATGGGAGAGGACTTGGGAGGGGCAGGTACTTGGCAGGGATAGGCAGTTGGGAGGGGACTGGGGACATGGGAGGGGCAGTGACTTGGGAGGGGACTGGGGACATGGGAGGGGCAGGGACTTGGGAGGAGACTGGGTACTTGGGAGGGGACTGTGGACATGGGAGGGGCAGGGACTGGGGAGGGGACAGGGAACATGGGAGGGGCAGGGACTTGGGAGGGGCAGGCAGTTGGGAGGCGAATGGGGATATGGGAGGGGCAGGGACTGGGGAGGGGACAGGGAACATGGGAGGGGCAGGGACTGGGGAGGGGCAGGAAGTTGACATGGGAGGGGCAGGGACTTGGGAGGGGACTGGGGAGATGGGAAGGGACATGGGACTTGGGAGGGCCAGGGAGTTGGGAGAAGCAGGCAGTTGGGAGGGGACTGGGGACATGGGAGGGGCAGGGACTTGGGAGGGGACTGGGGACTTGGGAGGGGACTGGGGACATGGGAGGGGCAGAGACTGGCGAGAGGACTGGGAACATGGGAGGGTCAGGGACTTGGGAGGGGACTGGGGACTTGGGAAGGGACTGGGGACTTGGGAGGGGCAGGGACTTGGGAGGGGCAGGCAGTTGGGAGGGGACTGGGGACATGGTAGGGGCAGGGAGTGGGGAGGGGACAGGGAACATGGGAGGGGCAGTGACCTGGGAGGGGACTGTGGACATGGGAGGGGCATGGACTTGGGAAGGGACTGGGGACATGGGAAGGGACTAGGGACTTGGGAGGGCCAGGGACTTGGGAAGGCAGGCAGTTGGGAGGGGACTGGGGACATGGGAGGGGCAGGGACTTGGGAAGGGACTGTGGACATGGGATGGGCAGGGACTGGGGTGGGGACTGGGAACATGAGAGGGGCAGGGACTTGGGAGAAGACTTGGGACCTGGGAGGGGCAGGGACTTGGGAGGGGCAGGGACTTGGGAGGGGACTTGGAACCTGAGAGGGGCAGGGACTTGGGAGGGGCAGGCAGTTGGGAGGGGACTGGGGACATGGGAGAGGACTTGGGAGGGGCAGGTACTAGGGAGGGGTAGGCAGTTGGCAGGGGACTGGGGACATGGGAGGGGCAGGTGACTTGGGAGGGGACTGTGGACATGGGAAGGGACTAGGAACGTGGGAGGGCCAGGGGCTTGGGAGGGGCAGGCAGTTGGGAGGGGATAGGGACATGGGAGGGGCAGGGACTTGGGAGAGGACTTGAGACCTGGGAGGGGCAGGGACTTGGGAAGGGACTGGGGACATGGGAGGGGACTAGGGACCTGGGAGGGCCAGGGATTGGTAGGGGCAGGCAGTTGGGAGGGGACTGGGGACATGGGAGGGGCAGTGACTTGGGAGGGGACTGGGGACATGGGAGGGGCAGGGACTTGGGAGGAGACTGGGTACTTGGGAGGGGACTGTGGACATGGGAGGGGCAGGGACTGGGGAGGGGACTGGGAACATGGGAGGGGCAGGGACTTGGGAGGGGCAGGCAGTTGGGAGGCGAATGGGGATATGGGAGGGGCAGGGACTGGGGAGGGGACAGGGAACATGGGAGGGGCAGGGACTGGGGAGGGGGAGGCTGTTGACATGGAGGGGCAGGGACTTGGGAGGGGAGTGGGGACATGGGAAGGGACTAGGGACTTGGGAGGGCCAGGGACTCTGGAGGGGCAGGCAATTGGGAGGGGACTGGGGACATGGCAGGGGACTAGGGACTTGGGAGGGGAAGGGACTGGGAGGGGACTGGGGACACGGGAGGGGCAGGGACTTGGGAGGGGCAGGGACTGGAGAGGGGGACTGGGGACATGGGAGGCGCAGGGACTTGGGAGGGGACTTGGGACCTGGGAGGGGCAGGGACTGGAGTGGGGACAGGGAACATGGGAGGGGCAGGGACCTGGGAGGGGACTGGGGACATAGGAGGGGACTGCTGGCATGGGAGGGGCAGGGATTTGGGAGGGGCAGGGACCTGGGAGGGGACTGTGGACATGGGAGGGCCAGGGACTTGGGAAGGGACTGGGGACATGGGAAGGGACTAGGGACTTGGGAGGGCCAGGGACTTGGGAAGGCAGGCAGTTGGGAGGGGACTGGGGACATGGGAGGGGCAGGGACTTGGGAGGGGACTGTGGACATGGGAGGGGCAGGGACTGGGGTGGGGACTGGGAACATGAGAGGGGCAGGGACTTGGGAGAAGACTTGGGACCTGGGAGGGGCAGGGACTTGGAGGGGCAGGGACTTGGGAGGGGACTTCGAACCTGGGAGAGGCAGGGACTTGGGAGGGGCAGGCAGTTGGGAGGGGACTGGGGACATGGGAGAGGACTTGGGAGGGGCAGGTACAAGGGAGGGGTAGGCAGTTGGCAGGGGACTGGGGATATGGGAGGGGCAGTGACTTGGGAGGGGACTGTGGACATGGGAGGGGCTGGGACTGGGGAGGGGACTGGGAACATGGGAGGGGCAGGGACTTGGGAGGAGACTGGGTACTTGGGAGGGGACTGGGGACATGGGAGGGGCAGGGACTGGGGAGGGGACTGGGAACATGGGAGGGGCAGGGACTGGGGAGGGGACTGGGCAAATGGGAGGGGCAGGGACTTGGGAGGGGCAGGCAGTTGGGAGGCGAATGGGGACATGGGAGGGGCAGGGACTGGGGAGGGGACTGGGGACATGGGAAGGGACTAGGGACTTGGGAGGGCCAGGGACTTGGGAGGGGCAGGCAGTGTGGAGGGGACTGGGGACATGGGAGGGGCAGGGACTTGGGAGGGGCAGGGACCGGGGAAGGGACTGGGGACATGGGAGGGGACTAGGGACTTGGGAGGGGAAGGGACTGGGGACACGGGAGGGGCAGGGACTTGGGAGGGGCAGGGACTGGAGAGGGGACTGGGGACATGGGAGGCGCAGGGACTTGGGAGGGGACTTGGGACCTGGGAGGGGCAGGGACTTGGGATGGGCAGGGACTTGGGAAGGACTGGGGACATGGGAGGGGACTAGGGACTTGGGAGGGGCAGGGACTTGGGAGGGGCAGGCAGTTGGGAGGGGACTGGGGACGTGGGAGGGGCAGGGACTTGGGAGAGGACTTGGGACCTGGGAGGGGCAGGGACTTGGGAGGGGCAGGGACTTGGGAAGGGACTGGGGACATGGGAGAGGACTAGGGACCTGGGAGGGCCAGGGACTTGGGAGGGGCAGGCAGTTGGGAGGGGACTGGGGACATGGGAGTGGACTTGGGAGGGGCAGGTACTTGGGAGGGGTAGGCAGTTGGGAGGGGACTGGGAACATGGGAGGGGCAGGGACTTGGGAGGGGACTGGGGACTTGGGAGGGGACTGTGGACATGGGAGGGGCAGGGACTGGAGAGGGAACTGGGAACATGGGAGGGTCAGGGACTTGGGAGGGGCCTGGGGACTTGGGAAGGGAGTGGGGACTTGGGAGGGGCAGGGACTGGGGAGGGGACTGGGGACATGGGAGTGGCAGGGAGTGGGGAGGGGACAGGGAACATGGGAGGGGCAGGGACCTGGGAGGGGACTGGGGACATGGGAGGGGCATGGACTTGGGAGGGGACTGGGGACATGGGAAGGGACTAGGAACGTGGGAGGGCCAGGGGCTTGGGAGGGGCAGGCAGTTGGGAGGGGATAGGGACATGGGAGGGGCAGGGACTTGGGAGAGGACTTGAGACCTGGGAGGGGCAGGGACTTGGGAATGGACTGGGGACATGGGAGGGGACTAGGGACCTGGGAGGGCCAGGGATTGGTAGGGGCAGGTAGTTGGGAGGGGACTGGGGACATGGGAGAGGACTTGGGAGGGGCAGGTACTTGGCAGGGATAGGCAGTTGGGAGGGGACTGGGGACATGGGAGGGGCAGTGACTTGGGAGGGGACTGGGGACATGGAGGGGCAGGGACTTGGGAGGAGACTGGGTACTTGGGAGCGGACTGTGGACATGGGAGGGGCAGGGACTGGGGAGGGGACAGGGAACATGGGAGGGGCAGGGACTTGGGAGGGGCAGGCAGTTGGGAGGCGAATGGGGATATGGGAGGGGCAGGGACTGGGGAGGGGACAGGGAACATGGGAGGGGCAGGGACTGGGGAGGGGCAGGAAGTTGACATGGGAGGGGCAGGGACTTGGGAGGGGACTGGGGAGATGGGAAGGGACTAGGGACTTGGGAGGGCCAGGGAGTTGGGAGAAGCAGGCAGTTGGGAGGGGACTGGGGACATGGGAGGGGCAGGGACTTGGGAGGGGACTGGGGACTTGGGAGGGGACTGGGGACATGGGAGGGGCAGAGACTGGCGAGAGGACTGGAACATGGGAGGGTCAGGGACTTGGGAGGGGACTGGGGACTTGGGAAGGGACTGGGGACTTGGGAGGGGCAGGGACTTGGGAGGGGCAGGCAGTTGGGAGGGGACTGGGGACATGGTAGGGGCAGGGAGTGGGGAGGGGACAGGGAACATGGGAGGGGCAGTGACCTGGGAGGGGACTGTGGACATGGGAGGGGCAGGGACTTGGGAAGGGACTGGGGACATGGGAAGGGACTAGGGACTTGGGAGGGCCAGGGACTTGGGAAGGCAGGCAGTTGGGAGGGGACTGGGGACATGGGAGGGGCAGGGACTTGGGAGGGGACTGTGGACATGGGAGGGGCAGGGACTGGGGTGGGGACTGGGAACATGAGAGGGGCAGGGACTTGGGAGAAGACTTGGGACCTGGGAGGGGCAGGGACTTGGGAGGGG
>JAUMJM010000266.1:0-23647 GCA_033558235.1 Neomorphus geoffroyi | reverse complement strand
TTTTGCCCTTAGCGCCGCCATTACTGCCCGCGGGTTCGTGCCTTCTCTCTGCGCATGCGCAGCGTCTGCCCTCAGCGCTGCCCTCACTGCCTGCGGCTTCACTTCCGCCCGCTGAGCATGCGCAGCCCGCGCTCCCACCGCCCTTCGCGCATGCGCAGCGCCTTTCCCGCACTTTTTCGCCTCCCCTGAGAGCGGGCGGGAAGAGGTAAAAGCCCCAAAGCGGCCGCTTCTGCCCCACAGATCCCCCCCCTGCCCCATAGAGCCCCCCCCCGCCCCACAGATCCCCCCCTGCCCCATAGAGACCCCCCCTACCCCATAGAGACCCCCCCCCGCCCCACAGATCCCCCCCTGCCCCACAGATCCCCCCCAGCCCCATAGAGACCCCCTCTGCCCCACAGATCCCCCCCTGCCCCACAGATCCCCCCCAGCCCCACAGATCCCCCCTGCCCCACAGATCCCCCCCCGCCCCATAGAGACCCCCCCTGCCCCACAGATCCCCTCCCTGCCCCATAGATCCCCCCCAGCCCCACAGATCCCCCCCCCTGCCCCACAGATCCCCCCTGCCCCACAGATCCCCCCCGCCCCACAGATCCACCCCTGCCCCACAGATCCCCCCGCCCCACAGATCCTGCCCCACAGATCCCCCCCTGCCCCATAGAGACCCCCCCCGCCCCACAGATCCACCCCTGCCCCACAGATCCCCCCGCCCCACAGATCCCCCCCTGCCCCATAGATCCCCCCCTGCCCCACAGATCCCCCCCCTGCCCCATAGAGACCCCCCCTACCCCATAGAGACCCCCCCCACCCCATAGAGACCCCCCCCGCCCCACAGATCCCCCCCTGCCCCACAGATCCCCCCAGCCCCACAGATCCCTCCCTGCCCCATAGATCCCCCCGAGCCCCACAGATCCCCCCCGCCCCACAGATCCCCCCCAGCCCCATAGAGACCCCCTCTGCCCCACAGATCCCCTCCCTGCCCCACAGATCCCCCCCCAGCCTCACAGATCCCCCCTGCCCCACAGATCCCCCCCGCCCCACAGATCCACCCCTGCCCCACAGATCCCCCCGCCCCACAGATCCTGCCCCACAGATCCCCCCCTGCCCCATAGAGACCCCCCCCGCCCCACAGATCCACCCCTGCCCCACAGATCCCCCCGCCCCACAGATCCCCCCCTGCCCCATAGATCCCCCCCTGCCCCACAGATCCCCCCCAGCCCCACAGATCCCCCCCCGCCCTATAGAGACCCCCCCGCCCCATAGAGACCCCCCCTGCCCCACAGATCCCCCCCAGCCCCACAGATCCCCCCCTGCCCCATAGAGACCCCCCCGCCCCACAGATCCACCCCTGCCCCACAGATCCCCTCCCTGCCCCACAGATCCCCCCCCAGCCCCACAGATCCCCCCCTCCCTTTGACCCCCCCTACCCAAACAAAGGGGCGGGGCCACAGGGGGGGTTTCATCACCCTGGGGGGCGGGGGCCATCGTAAGCCCCGCCCCTCCCGGACCCTGGTTGGGGGGGGGGGTTATAAGGGGCTGCCCCATAGCAACGGGGGCGGGGGGGGGGGGCGCGCACGGACCCACAGCGGCGGCCGCGATGCAGAGGGCGATCAGGAGGCTCGGGGGGTGAGGGGGGGGGGGCTATGGGGCAGATTGGGGGGGCTATGGGGCAGATTGGGGGGGCTGTGGGGCGGGGGGGCCAGATGGGGGGGTGAGGGGGGCAGATTGGGGGCGCTATGGGGCAACTGGGGGGCAGATTGGGGGGTGGGGGGGCGGTTTGGGGGGGCTATGGGGCAGATGGGGGTGGTTGTGGGGCAGCTGGGGCAGATTGGGGGGGCTATGGGGCAGATTGGGGGGTGAGGGGGGGCAGATTGGGGGGGCTGGGGGGCGGGGGGGGCAGATGGGGGGGTGAGGGGGCCAGATTGGGGGGGCTATGGGGCGGGGGGGTGGTTTGGGGGGCTATGGGGCAGATTGGGGGTTGGGGGGGCGGGTTGGGGGGGCTATGGGGCGGGGGGGCAGATGGGGAGGTGAGGGGGGGGTATGGGGCAGATTGGGGTGGTTGGGGGGGCTATGGGGCAGCTGGGGGTGGTTGGGGGGGCTATGGGGCGGGGGGGCAGTTTGGGGGGCTATGGGGCAGATTAGGGTGGTTGGGGGGGGCTATGGGGCATATGGGGCAGATTGGGGGGGCTATGGGGCGGGGGGGGCAGTTTGGGGGGGCTATGGGGCAACTGGGGGGCAGATTGGGGGGTGGGGGGGCGGTGTGGGGGGGCTATGGGGCAGATTGGGGGGGCTATGGGCAGTTGGGGGTGGTTGGGGGGGCTATGGGGCAGTTGGGGGGGCTATGGGGCAGCTATGGGGCAGATGGGGGGGTGGGGGTGGGGCTATGGAGCCACTTATGGGTCACTGCCCCCTCCCCTCCCCCCCCCTTTGTGCCCTTTGCCCCCCACAGGGGGGGCGGGGGGGGCAGTGTTGACATTGGGGGATGGGGCCGGGGGGGCCACTTAGGGGGCAGGGGGAGTCACTTAGGGGGCAGAGGGGCCACTTATGGGGCAGGAGGGGCCACTTATGGGGCAGGAGGAGTCACTTAGGGGGCAGAGGGGCCACTTATGGGGCAGGAGGAGTCACTTATGGGGCGGGGGGGCCACTTATGGGGCAGGGGAGGTCACTTATGGGGCAGGGGGGCCACTTATGGGGCAGGAGGGGTCACTTATGGGGCAGAGGGGGTCACTTATGGGGCGGGGGGCCACTTATGGGGCAGAGGGGGTCACTTATGGGGCAGGAGGGGCCACTTATGGGGCAGAGGGGTCACTTATGGGGCAGGGGGGTCACTTATGGGGCAGAGGGGGCCAGTTATGGGGCAGGGAGGCCACTTATGGGGCAGGGGGGTTACTTATGGGGCAGAGGGGCTACTTATGGGGCAGGGGGGGCCACTTATGAGTCCAGGGGGGCCACTTATGGGGCGGGGGGGCCACTTATGGGGCAGGAGGGGTCACTTATGGGGCAGAGGGGGTCACTTATGGGGCAGGAGGGGCCACTTATGGGGCAGAGGGGTCACTTATGGGGCAGGGGGGGTCACTTATGGGGCAGAGGGGGCCAGTTATGGGGCAGGGAGGCCACTTATGGGGCAGGGGGGTTACTTATGGGGCAGAGGGGCTACTTATGGGGCAGGGGGGGCCACTTATGAGTCCAGGGGGGCCACTTATGGGTCAGGGGGGGCCACTTATGGGGCAGGGGGGCCACTTATGGGGCAGGAGGAGTCACTTATGGGGCGGGGGGGGCCACTTATGGGGCAGGGGAGGTCACTTATGGGGCAGGGGGGGCACTTATGGGGCAGGAGGGGTCACTTATGGGGCAGAGGGGGTCACTTATGGGGCGGGGGGCCACTTATGGGGCAGAGGGGGGTCACTTATGGGGCAGGAGGGGCCACTTATGGGGCAGAGGGGTCACTTATGGGGCAGGGGGGCCACTTATGGGACAGGAGGGGTCACTTATGGGGCAGAGGGGCCACTTATGGGGCAGGAGGGGCCACTTACGGGGCAGGGGGGTCACTTATGGGGCAGGGGGGCAACTTATGGGGCAGGAGGGCCACTTATGGGGCAGGAGGGGCCACTTATGGGGCAGGAAGGGTCACTTATGGGGCAGGAGGAGTCACTTAGGGGGCAGAGGGCTCACTTAGGGGGCAGAGGGGGTCACTTATGGGGCAGGGGGGCAACTTATGGGGCAGGAGGGTCACTTATGGGGCAGGAGGGGCCACTTATGGGGCACGAGGGTCACTTATGAGGCAGAGGGGCCACTTATGGGGCAGGAGGGGCCACTTATGGGGCAGAGGGATTACTTATGGGGCGGGGGGGCCACTTATGGGGCCACTTATGAGTCCAGGGGATCACTTATGGGGCAGGAGGAGTCACTTATGGGGCAGGAGGAGTCACTTATGGGGCAGGGGGGGTCACTTATGGGGCAGGGGGGCCACTTATGGGGCAGGGGGGTCACTTATGGGGCAGAAGGGGCCACTTATGGGTCAGGGGGGGGCCACTTATGGGGCAGGGGGGGCCACTTATGGGGCAGGAGGAGTCACTTATGGGGCGGGGGGGCCACTTATGGGGCAGGGGAGGTCACTTATGGGGCAGGGGGGGCACTTATGGGGCAGGAGGGGTCACTTATGGGGCAGAGGGGGTCACTTATGGGGCGGGGGGCCACTTATGGGGCAGAGGGGGTCACTTATGGGGCAGGAGGGGCCACTTATGGGGCAGAGGGGTCACTTATGGGGCAGGGGGGCCACTTATGGGACAGAGGGGTCACTTATGGGGCAGAGGGGCCACTTATGGGGCAGGAGGGGCCACTTACGGGGCAGGGGGGTCACTTATGGGGCAGGGGGGCAACTTATGGGGCAGGAGGGCCACTTATGGGGCAGGAGGGGCCACTTATGGGGCAGGAAGGGTCACTTATGGGGCAGGAGGAGTCACTTAGGGGCAGAGGGCTCACTTAGGGGGCAGAGGGGGTCACTTATGGGGCAGGGGGGCAACTTATGGGGCAGGAGGGTCACTTATGGGGCAGGAGGGGCCACTTATGGGGCACGAGGGTCACTTATGAGGCAGAGGGGCCACTTATGGGGCAGGAGGGGCCACTTATGGGGCAGAGGGATTACTTATGGGGCGGGGGGCCACTTATGGGGCCACTTATGAGTCCAGGGGATCACTTATGGGGCAGGAGGAGTCACTTATGGGGCAGGGGGGGTCACTTATGGGGCAGGGGGGCCACTTATGGGGCAGGGGGGTCACTTATGGGGCAGAAGGGGTCACTTATGGGGCCGTGGGGGCCACTTATGGGGCAGGAAGGGCCACTTATGGGGCAGGAGGAGTCACTTATGGGGCAGAGGTGCCACTTATGGGGCAGGAGGGGCCACTTATGGGGCAGGGAGGGGCCACTTATGGGGCAGAGGGGGTCACTTATGGGGCAGGGGGGCCACTTATGGGGCAGGGGGGGTCACTTATGGGGCAGGAGGAGTCACTTATGGGGCAGGGGGGGTCACTTATGGGGCAGGGGGGCCACTTATGGGGCAGGGGGTCACTTATGGGGCAGAAGGGGTCACTTATGGGGCCGTGGGGGCCACTTATGGGGCAGGAAGGGCCACTTATGGGGCAGGAGGAGTCACTTATGGGGCAGAGGGGTCACTTATGGGGCAGGGGGGCCACTTATGGGACAGGAAGGGTCACTTATGGGGCAGGAGGAGTCACTTAGGGGGCAGAGGGCTCACTTAGGGGGCAGAGGGGGTCACTTATGGGGCAGGGGGATTACTTATGGGGCGGGGGGCCACTTATGGGGCCACTTATGAGTCCAGGGGATCACTTATGGGGCAGGAGGAGTCACTTATGGGGCAGGGGGGGTCACTTATGGGGCCGTGGGGGCCACTTATGGGGCAGGAAGGGCCACTTATGGGGCAGGAGGAGTCACTTATGGGGCAGAGGGGTCACTTATGGGGCAGGAGGGGCCACTTATGGGGCAGAGGGATTACTTATGGGGCGGGGGGCCACTTATGGGGCCACTTATGAGTCCAGGGGATCACTTATGGGGCAGGAGGAGTCACTTATGGGTCAGGAGGGGTCACTTATGGGGCAGGAGGGTCACTTATGGGGCAGAGGGGCCACATATGGGGCAGGAGGAGTCACTTGTGGGGCAGAGGGGCCACTTATGGGGCAGAGGTGCCACTTATGAGTCCAGGGAGCCACTTATGGGGCAGAGGGGCCACTTAGGGGGCAGAGGGGCCACTTATGGGGCAGAGGGGGTCACTTATGGGGCAGGAGGGGCCACTTATGGGGCACGAGGGCCACTTATGGGGCAGGAGGGGCCACTTATGGGGCAGAGGGGCTACTTATGGGGCGGGGGGCCACTTATGGGGCCACTTATGGGGCAGGGGGGTCACTTATGAGTCCGGGGGGGCCACTTATGGGGCAGGAGGGGTCACTTATGGGTCAGGAGGGTCACTTATGGGGCAGGCGGGGTCACTTATGGGTCCCTCTCCCCCCTCCTCCCCCCTCCCCTCGCCCTTTGCCCCCCCCCCCCCCCCCCCCCCAAAAGGGTCCAAGGTCCCCAATGGAGCTGGGGGTGGAAACGGGGACCCCTTTAACCCTTTCCTTTCCTTTCCCAGGTTCGTCCCTCGCCCCCCCCAGTTTCGGGGTTACCCGGGGGGGGGGGGTTTCGGGGTTCCCCCCCCCCTGCGAGGGGGGCTCGGATTTGGGGGTGCTGCCCCCCCCGGCCCTGCGTTTCGTGGAGGAGGGGGTGAAGCTCTGCGGCCCCCGGGCTCTGCACGTCTGCGACGGCTCCGCCGAGGAGGGGGAGGCGCTGCTGAGGCTCCTGCACGATGAGGGGGTGCTGCACCCCCTCCCCAAATACGACAACTGGTAACAAGGGGGGTCCCCCAAACACGCTGACCCCCCTGTACGGCCCCCCCAAAACGAAGCTTCACCCCCAAAAGGGCACCCCAAAACCTGACCCCCCCCCCCCTTCCACCTTCCCTCTCCCCACCTCTAGAGGAGCCATTTTGGATTCACGTTTTGGGGTGAAACCGGCGAATTTTGGGGTTCCTTGGGGTGGGGGTGGGGGGGATGGAAAGAAGGGGGTCCCCCAAACCTGCTGACCCCCCTGTACAGCCCCCCCAAAACGAAGCTTCACCCCCAAAAGGGCACCCCAAAACCTGACCCCCCCCCCCTTCCACCTTCCCGCTCCCCACCTCTAGAGGAGCCATTATGGATTCATATTTTGGGGTGAAACCGGCGAATTTTGGGGTTCCTTGGGGTGGGGGTGGGGGGGGGGGTCTGGAAAGAAGGGGGTCCCCCAAACACGCTGACCCCCCTGTACGGCCCCCCCAAAACGAAGCTTCACCCCCAAAAGGGCACCCCAAAACCTGACCCCCCCCCCCTTTGTTTTTCCAAGGTGCTGTTTTAAAGGGGTCTCGTTTTGGGGTGAAAGAAGGGGATTTTGGGGTTCCCTTCCATATGGGGGGGGGGTCCTGTGGGGTGAGGAGGGGGGGTCTGGAAAGAAGGGGGTCCCCCAAACACGCTGACCCCCCTGTACGGCCCCCCCAAAGCGAAGCTTCACCCCCAAAAGGGCACCCCAAAACTTGACCCCCCCCCCCCGCCCCAGCCTTCAAGTGGGTTTCGGTGCCTTTTTGGGGTCCCCTATTAAGTAGGGGGGGGGCTCCCTATTAATTAGGGGGGTCCATATTAATTAGGGGGGGGTCTATTCATTGAGGGGGGGTGTCTATTAATTGGGGGGATTCCCCATTAATTATGAGGGTCCCTCTTAATTCTGGGGGATCCCTATTAATTAAGGGGGGGTCCCCATTAATTTTAGGGTTCCCTATTAATTAGGGGGGGGTCCCTATTAATTAAGGGGGGGGTCCCTATTAATTAGGGGGGATCTCTATTAATCAGGGGGTCCTTATTAATTAGGTGGCTCCCCATTAATTAAGGGGGGTTCCCTATTAATTGTATGATTCCTTATTAATTAGAGGGTCCCTAGTAATCAGGGGTGTCCCCATTAATTAGGGGGGGTTCCCCATTAATTAGGGGGGGTTCCCTATTAATTAGGGGAGTTCTCTATTAATTTTAGGGTTTCTATTAATTAGGGGGGGTCCCTATTAATTAGGGGGGTCTATTAATTATGGGGGTGTGTCTATTAATTGGGGGTGTTCCCCATTAATTTTGAGGGTCCCTCTTAATTTTAGGGTTCCCTATTAATTAGGGGGTCCTTATTAATTAGGTGGTTCCCGATTAATTAAGGGGGGTTCCCTATTAATTGTATGACTCCTTATTAATTAGAGGGTCCCTATTAATTAGGGGTGTCCCTATTAATGGGGGGGGTCCCATTAATGGGGGCTTCCCTATTAATTAGGGGGATCCCTATTAATTGGGGAGGTTTCCCCATTAATTAGGGAGGGTTCCCTATTAATTAGGGGGGGTCCCCATTAATTTTAGGGTCCCCTATTAATTTTAGGGTTCCCTATTAATTAGGGGGGGTCTCTATTAATTAGGGGTCCCCCATTAATTTTAGGGGTCCCCATTAATTAGGGGTGGTCCACATTAATTTTAAGGTTCGCTATTAATCAAGGGGTTCCCTATTAATTGGGGGGGTTCCCCATTAATTTGGGGGGTCCCTATTAATTGGGGGGGTCGTTATTAATTGGGGGGTTCCCTATTAATTGGGTGGTCCCCATTAATGGGGGGGTCCCTATTAATTGGTGGGGTCCCCACTAATTAGGGGGTTCCACATTAATTAGGGGGGTCCCTATTAATTGGGGGGGGTCTCTATTAATGGGGGATTCCCCATTAATTTTAGGGTTCCCTATTAATTAGGGGGGTCCCTATTAATTAAGGGGGTCCCCATTAATTTTAGGGTTCCCTATTAATTAGGGGGGTCCCCATTAATTGGGGGGGTTCCCATTAATTTTAGGGTTTCCTATTAATTAGGGGGGTCCCTATTAATTAAGGGGGTCCCCATTAATTTTAGGGTTCCCTATTAATTAGGGGGTCCCCATTAATTGGGGGGGTTCCCATTAATTTTAGGGTTCCCTATTAATTAGGGGGGTCCCTATTAATTAAGGGGGTCCCCATTAATGGGGGGGTCCCTATTAATTAGGGGGTGTCTCTATTGATGGCGGGGGTCCCTATTAATTAGGGGGTTCCCCATTAATGGGGGGGTCCCTATTAATTAGGGGGTGTCTCTATTAATTAGGGGGTTCCCCATTAATGGGGGGGTCCCTATTAATAAGGGGGTGTCTATTAATTAGGGGGTTCCCCATTAATGGGGGGGTCCCTATTAATTAGGGGGGTCCCTATTAATTGGGGGGGTCCCTATTAATTGGGGGGTTCCCCATTAATTTTAGGGTTCCCTATTAATTAGGGGGGTCCCTATTAATTAAGGGGGTCCCCATTAATTTTAGGGTTCCCTATTAATTAGGGGGGTCCCCATTAATTGGGGGGGTTCCCATTAATTTTAGGGTTTCCTATTAATTAGGGGGGTCCCTATTAATTAAGGGGGTCCCCATTAATGGGGGGGGGTCCCTATTAATTAGGGGGTGTCTCTATTGATGGCGGGGGTCCCTATTAATTAGGGGGGTCTCTATTAATGGGGGGGTCCCTATTAATTAGGGGGTTCCCCATTAATGGGGGGGTCCCTATTAATTAGGGGGTGTCTCTATTAATTAGGGGGTTCCCCATTAATGGGGGGGTCCCTATTAATAAGGGGGTGTCTATTAATTAGGGGGTTCCCCATTAATTGGGGGGGTTCCCATTAATTAGGGGTGGTCCTCATTAATTTTAGGGTTTGCTATTAATCAAGGGGTTCCCTATTAATTGGGGGGGTTCCCCGTTAATGGGGGGGTCCCTATTAATTAGGGGGTGTCTCTATTGATGGCGGGGTCCCTATTAATTAGGGGGTTCCCCGTTAATGGGGGGGTCCCTATTAATTAGGGGGTGTCTCTATTAATTAGGGGGTTCCCCATTAATGGGGGGGGTCCCTATTAATAAGGGGGTGTCTATTAATTAGGGGGTTCCCCATTAATGGGGGGGGTCCCTATTAATTGGGGGGGTCCCTATTAATTGGGGGGTTCCCCATTAATTAGTGGGGTCCCTATTAATTAGGGGGGTCCTTATTAATGGGGGTTCCCTATTAATTAGGGGGTGTCCCTATTAATGGGGGGGTCCCTATTAATCGGGGGGGGTCCCTATTAATTAGGGGGGGTTCCCATTAATTAGGGGGGGTTCCCATTAATGGGGGGTTCCTCATTAATGGGGGGCTCCCTATTAATTGGGGGGGCTCCCTATTAATTAGGGGGGGTTCCCCATTAACGGGGGGCTCCCTATTAATTAGGGGGGTCTCTATTGATGGGGGGGCTCCCTATTAATTGGGGGGGTCCCTATTAATTAGGGGGGTCCTTATTAATGGGGGGTTCCCTATTAATTAGGGGGGGTTCCCCATTAACGGGGGGGTCCCTATTAATCGGGGGGGTCCCCATTAATTTTAGGGTTCCCTATTAATCGGGGGGGGTCCCCATTAACGGGGGGGTCCCTATTAACGGGGGGGGGGGGGGTTGCCCCCCAGCTGGCTGGCGCGCACGGACCCTCGGGACGTGGCGCGGGTGGAGGCGCGGACGGTGCTGGTGACGGCGCGGGAACGGGACGCGGTGCCGCCCCCCCCCCCCCGCGGGGCCCCCCCCAGCTGGGGCGCTGGATGAGCCCCCCCGACTTCGACGAGGCCCAGCGACAGCGCTTCCCCGGCTGCATGAACGGTGACCCCCCCGGGACCCCCAACCCCCCTGTGACCCCCCCGGTGACCCCCACGGTGACCCCCCCCCCCGGGACCCCCAACCCCCCTGTGACCCCCCCGGTGACCCCCACGGTGACCCCCCCCCCGGGACCCCCAACCCCCCCGTGACCCCCCCGGTGACCCCCCCCGGGACCCCCCCGGGACCCCCAACCCCCCTGTGACCCCCCCGGTGACCCCCCCAGGACCCCCCCGGTGACCCCCAACCCCCCTGTGACCCCCCCCGGTGACCCCCCCTGTGACCCCCCCGGTGACCCCCAACCCCCCTGTGACCCCCCCGGGACCCCCCCGGTGACCCCCCATGACCCCCCCGGTGACCCCCCCCGGTGACCCCCCGGTGACCCCCAACCCCCCAGTGACCCCCCCCGTGACCCCCCGGAGCCCCCGTGACCCCCCTGTGACCCCCCCTTGACCCCCTGGTGACCCCCCCCCCCCTTGCCAAAAATTCTCCAAATCTCTCAAATTTCTCCAAATTTTCCCCAAATTTCTCCAAATTTCTGCAAATTTTGCCAAAAATTCTCCAAATTTCACCCAAAATTCTCCAAATTCCTCAAATTTTCCCAATTTCCTCCAAATTTTATCCAAATCCTCCCAAATTTCTGCCAATTTTTTCCAAATTTCTCCCAAATTTCTCCAAATTTTGCCAAAAATTCTCCAAATCTCTCAAAATTCTCCAAATTTCCCCAAATTTCTCCAAATTTCTCCAAATTTTCCAAAATTCTCCTAATTTCTCCAAATTTCACCCCAAATTTCTCAAATTCTCTCAATTTTCCCCAAACTTTACTCAAATTTCTCCCAATTTCCTCCGAATTTTACTCAAATTTTCCCAATTTCCCCCAAATTTTACTCAAATCCTCCCAATTTTCCCCAAATTTCTCCAAATTTCCCCACATTTCTCCCAAATTTCTCCAAATTTTGCCAAAAATTTTCCAAATTTTTCCATAATTCTCCAAATTTCACCCCAAATTCTCTAAATCTCTCAAAATTCTCCAAATTTCTCCAAATTTCTCCAAGTTTCCCCAAATTTCCCCCAAATTCTCCAAATCCCTCAAATTTCCCGATTTTCCCCCAAATTTTACTCAAATTTTCCCAATTTCCTCCAAATTTTACCCAAATCCTCCCAAATTTCTGCCAAATTTTTCCAAATGTCTCCCAAATTTCTCCAAATTTTGCCAAAAATTTTCCAGATTTTTCCAAAATTCTCCAAATTTCTCCAAATTTCTCCAAATTTCCCCAAATTTCCCCAAATTTCACCCCAAATTCTCCAAATCTCTCAAATTTTTCCAAATTTCTCCAAATTTCTCCAAATGTCTCCAAATTTCCCCAAATTTCACCCCAAATTCTCCAAATCCCTCAAATTTCCCCAAATTTCCCCAAATTTCTCCAAATTTCTCCAAATTTCCCCAAATTTCACCCCAAATTCTCCAAATCTCTCAAATTTCTCCAAATTTCTCCAAATTTCTCCAAATTTCTCCAAATTTCTCCAAATTTCTCCAAATTTCCCCAAACTTCCCCAAATTTCACCCCAAATTCTCCAAATCCCTCAAATTTTCCCAATTTGCCCCAAATCCCTCAAATTCTCCCAATTTCCCCCAAATTTTACTCAAATTTTCCCAATTTCCTCCAAATTTTACTCAAATCCTCCCAATTTCTGCCAAATTTCTCCAAATTTCTCCCAAATTTCGCCAAATTTTGCCAAAAATTTTCCAAATTTTCCCAAAATTCTCCAAATTTCTCCAAATTTCTCCAAATTTCTCCAAATTTCTCCAAATTTCCCCAAACTTCCCCAAATTTCACCCCAAATTCTCCAAATCCCTCAAATTTTCCCAATTTGCCCCAAATCCCTCTAATTCTCCCAATTTCCCCCAAATTTTACTCAAATTTCCCAATTTCCTCCAAATTTTACTCAAATCCTCCCAAATTTCTGCCAAATTTCTCCAAATTTCTCCCAAATTTCTCCAAATTTTGCCAAAAATTTTCCAAATTTTTCCAAATTTCTCCCCAAGTTCTCCAAATTTCTCAAATTCTCCCAATTTCCCCCAAATTTTACTCAAATTTTCCCAATTTCCTCCAAATTTTACTCAAATCCTCCCAAATTTCTGCCAAATTTCTCCAAATTTCTCCCAAATTTCTCCAAATTTTGCCAAAAATTTTCCAAATTTTCCCAAAATTCTCCAAATTTCTTAATTTCCCCAAATTTCTCCCCAAGTTCTCCAAATTTCTCAGATTCTCCCAATTTTCCCCAAATTTTACTCAAATTTCCCCAATTTTACTCAAATTTTCTCAATTTCCTCCCAAATCTCTCCCCCCCCTCCCCCCATCCTTCCGGTCCTTTCCGCGCCGGCGCCCGCAGGCCGGACGATGTACGTCATCCCGTTCAGCATGGGCCCGCCGGGCTCGCCGCTGGCGCGCGCGGCGCTGCAGCTCACCGACTCGGCGTACGTGGCGGCCGCCATGCGCATCATGACCCGCGTGGGGCGGCGCCGCGCTGCCCGGCCTCGCCCGCGGCGACTTCGTCCGCTGCCTCCACTCCGTGGGGCGGCCCCTGCCCCTCGCAGGTACCCCGCCCGCGCGCCCCCCAAAATTGCCCTTTTCCCACAATTCCCCCAAAATTCCCAATTTCCCCCCAAAATTTCCCCATTTTCCTCAATTTTCCCCCAAAATTTCCATTTCCTCCATTTCCCCCTAAATTTCCCAATTTCCCCCAAAATTCCCCAATTTCTCCCCATTTTCCCCCAAAATTCCCCAAAATTTCCCAATTCCCCCAAAATTTCCCCATTTTCCTCCATTTTCCCCCAAAATTTCCCCCATTTCCCCCAAAATTTCCCATTTCCCCCAAAATTCCCAATTTCCTCCATTTTCCCCCAATTTCCCAAAATGTCCCAATTTTCCCAAAAATTTCCCAATTTCCTCCATTTCCCCCAATTTCCCAAAATTTCCCAATTTCCCCCAAAATTTCCCAATTTTCCTCCATTTCCCCCAATTTCCCAAAATTTCCCAATTTCCCCCCAAAATTCCAATTTTCCTCCAAAATTCCCATTTTCCCCAAAAATTTCCCAATTTCCACCAATTTCCCCCAAAATTTCCCAATTTTCCTCCATTTCCCCCCAAAATTTCCCATTTTCTCCCCCAAAATTTCCCATTTTCCTCCATTTTCCCCCAAAATTTCCCAATTTCCCCCAAAATTTCCCATTTCCTCCCCAAAATTCCAATTTCCTCCAAAATTTCCCATTTTCCCAAAAATTTCCCAATTTTCCTCCATTTTCCTCCCAATTTCCCCAAAATTTCCCATTTTCCCAAAAATTTCCCAATTTTCCTCCATTTTCCCCCAAAATTTCCCCAAAATTTCCCAATTTCCCCCAAAATTTCCCCAAAATTTCTCATTTTTCCCCAAAATTTCTCATTTTTCCCCAAAATTTCCCATTTCCCCCAAAATTTCCCATTTTCCCCCAAAATTTCCCCAATTTTCCTCCATTTCCCCCAAAATTTCCCATTTTCCCCCAAAATTTCTCATTTTCTTGCATTTCCCCCAAAACTTCCCATTTTCCTCCAAAATTTCCCAATTTCCCCCAAAATTTCCCAATTTTCCTCCACTTCCCCCAAAATTTCCCATTTTCTCCCCCAAAATTTCTCATTTTCCCCCAAAATTTCCCATTTTCCTCCATTTTCCCCCAAAATTTCCCAATTTCCCCCAAAATTTCCCATTTCCTCCCCAAAATTTCCAATTTTCCTCCAAAATTTCCCATTTTCCCCCCAAATTTCCCATTTTCCTCCATTTTCCCCCAAAATTTCTCATTTTCCCCCAAAATTTCCCCAATTTCCCCCGATTTCCCCAAAATTTCCCAATTTTCCTCCATTTCCCCCAAAATTTCCCAATTTCCTCCAAAATTTCTCATTTTCCCCCAAAATTTCCCCAATTTTCCCCCAATTTCCCCAAAATTTCCCAATTTTCCCCAAAATTTCCCATTTTCCCCCAAAATTTCCCATTTTCCTCCATTTCCCCCCAAAATTTCCCAATTTTCCCCAAAATTTCCCCAAATTTCCCCAAATTTCCCCAAAATTTTTCATTTCCTGCAAAAATTTCCCATTTCCCCCAAAATTTCTCATTTTCCCCAAAAATTTCTCATTTTCCTCCCAATTTCCCCAAAATTTCCCGATTTTCCTCCATTTTCCTCCATTTTCCCCCAAAATTTCTCATTTCCTGCAAAAAATTCCCATTTCCTCCCCAAAATTCCCCATTTTCCCCGAAATTTCCCAATTTCCCCCCAATTTTCCCATTTTCACCATAATTTTCCTGTTTTCACCCCAATTTTCCCACTGCCGCCATTTTGTCGCCGCCGCCGCCGCCATTTTCCTCTTCCTGCCGCCATTTTGTCTCCGCTGCCGCCATTTTCTCGCTTCCGCCGCCGCCATTTTCCTGCTCCTGCCGCCATTTTGTCTCCACTGCCGCCATTTTGTCGCCACTTCCACCATTGTCTCGCTTCCGCCGCCGCCATTTTCCTCTTCCTGCTGCCATTTTGTTGCCACTGCCGCCATTTTCCTGCTCCGGCCGCCATTTTGTCTCCACTTCCGCCATTTTGTCGCCACCACCATTTTCCTCTTCCTGCCGCCATTTTGTCACCACTGCTGCCATTTTCCTGCTCCTGCCGCCATGTTGTCTCCACTGCCGCCATTTTGTCTCCACTGCCGCCATTTTCCTGCTCCTGCCGCCATTTTGTCTCCACTGCCGCCATTTTGTTGCCACTTCCGCCATTTTCTCGCTGCCGCCGCCGCCGCCATTTTCCTGCTCCCGCCGCCATTTTGCCGCCGCCGCCGCCATTTTGTGGCCGCTCGGCAGAGCCGCTGGTGAACGCGTGGCCGTGCGACCCCGAGCGCACGCTGATCGCGCACGTGCCGGCCGAGCGCCGCATCGTCTCCTACGGCAGCGGCTACGGCGGCAACTCCCTGCTGGGCAAGAAGTGCCTGGCGCTGCGCATCGCGTCCCGCGCGGCGCGCGACGAGGGCTGGCTCGCCGAGCACATGCTGGTGCGCGGGGGCGGCGGGGGGCGGGGTCCAATCACGCGAATTTGGGGAAAATTCGGGGGAAATTGGGGAAATTTGGGAGAAATTGGGGGAAAATTGGATAAATTTGGGGGAAATTGGGGAAATTTGGGGGAAATTGGGGAAAATTGGGGGAAATTTGGGGGAAATTGGGGAAATTTGGGGAAATTTGGGGAAATTGGGGGAAATTTGGGAGAAATTGGGGGAAATTGGGGAAAATTGGGGGAAAATTGGGGAAAATTGAGGGAAATTTGGGGAAATTGGGGAAATTTGGGGAAAATTGGGGGAAAATTGGGGAAAATTGAGGGAAATTTGGGGAAATTTGGGAGAAATTGGGGAAAAATTGGGGGAAAATTGGATAAATTTGGGGAAATTTGGGAGAAATTGGAGAAATTTGGGGAAAATTGGGGAAAATTGGGAGAAATCGGGGAAATTGGGGAAAAATTGGGAGAAATTGGGGGAAAATTGGATAAATTTGGGGAAAATTGGGAGAAATTGGGAGAAATTGGGGAAAATTGGGGGAAATTGGGGGAAAATTGGGAGAAATTGGGGAAATTTGGGGAAAAATTGGGGGAAAAGTGGGGAAATTTGGAGAAATTTGGGGAAATTGGGGAGAAATTGGGAAAATTGGAGGAAATTTGGGGAAAATTGGGGAAAAATGGGGGGAAATTTGGGGAAAATTGGGGGAAATTGGGGAAAATTGAGGGAAAATTGGGGAAAAATTGGGGTAAAATTGGATAAATTTGGGGAAATTTGGGAGAAATTGGAGAAATTTGAAGAAATTCGGGGAAATTGGGGAAAAATTGGGGAAAATTGGGGAAAATTGGGGAAATTTGGGGAAAATTTGGGGGAAATTGGGATAAAATTGGGAGAAATTGGGGAAAATTGGGAGAAATTTGGGGAAATTGGGGAAATTTGGGGAAAATTGGGGGAAAATTGGGGAAAAATTGGGGTAAAATTGGATAAATTTGGGGAAATTTGGGAGAAATTGGGAAAATTGGAGGAAATTTGGGGAAATTGGGGAAAAATGGGGGGAAATTGGGGAAAAATCGGATAAATTGGGGGAAAATTGGGGGAAATTGGAGAAATTTGGGGGAAATTGGGGAAATTTGGGGGAAATTGGGGAAATTTGGGGAAATTGGGGAATTTGGGGAAAATTGGGGGAAATTTGGGGGAAATTGGATAAATTTGGGGAAAATTGGGAGAAATTGGGGAAATTTGGAGGAAATTGGGGAAAATTGGGGGAAATTTGGGGGAAATTGGGGAAATTGGGGGAAATTGGGGGAAATTGGGGGAAATTTGGAGAAATTCGGGAAAAAATGGGGAAAAATGGGGGGAAATTGGTGAAAAATTGGGAAAAATTGGGGGAAATTGGGGAGAAATTTGGGGAAAATTGGGAGAAATTGGGGAAATTTGGGGGAAATTGGGGAAAATTGGGGAAAATTGGGAGAAATTGGGGAAATTGGGGAGAAATTGGTGAAAAATTGGGAAAAATTGGGGGAAATTGGGGAGAAATTTGGGGAAAATTGGGAGAAATTGGGGAAATTTGGGGGAAATTGGGGAAAATTGGGAGAAATTGGGGAAATTGGGGAGAAATTGGGGAAAAATTGGGAGAAATTGGGGAAAATGGGGGGAAATTGGGGAAAAATTGGGAGAAATTGGGGGGAAAATTGGATAAATTTGGGGAAAATTGGGAGAAATTGGGGGAAATTGGGGAAAATCGGGGAGAAATTGGGGAAAATTGGGGGAAATTGGGGGAAAATTGGGAGAAATTGGGGAAATTTGGGGAAAAATTGGGGGAAAATTGGGGAAATTTGGAGAAATTTGGGGAAATTGGGGAGAAATTGGGGAAATTTGGGTAAATTTGGGGAAAATTGGGAGAAATTGGGGAAAAATTGGGGGAAATTGGGGAAAATTGGGGGAAAATTGGGGGAAATTGGGGAAAAATTGGATTAATTTGGGGAAAATTGGGAGAAATTGGGTTAAAATTCAGATAAATTGGGGAAATTTGGGATAAATTGGGGAAAATTGGGGAAAACTGGGGGAAAATTGGATAAATTTGGGGAAAATTGGGAGAAATTGGGGAAATTTGGGAGAAATTGGGGGAAATTGGGGAAAATTGGAGAAATTGGGGAGAAATTGGGGGAAATTGGGGAAAAATTGGATAAATTTGGGGAAAATTGGGGAAAATCAGGAGAAATTGGGGAAATTTGGGGGAAATTGGGAAAAATTGGGAGAAATTGGGGAAATTTGGGAGAAATTGGGAAAAATTGGGAGAAATTGGGGTAAAATTGGATAAAATTGGTTAAAATTGGGATAAATTGGGGAAAACTGGGATAAATTGGGAGAAATGGGGTAAAATTGGGGAAAATTGGGATAAATTGGGGTAAAATTGGATAAAATTGGGTAAAATTGCAAAAAATTAGGATAAACTGGGGAAAATTGGGATAAATTGGAGAAAATTGGGATAAATCGGGAAATATTGGGAAAAAGTGGGGAAAATTGGGAGAAATTGGGTTAAAATTCAGATAAATTGGGGTAAAATTGGGGTAAAATTGGGATAAATTGGATAAAATTGAGTTAAATTTGGGAAATTTGGGATAAATTGGGGAAAATTGGGAGAAATTGGGTTAAAATTCAGATAAATTGGGGAAAATGGGGGAAATTTGGGATAAATTGGGGTAAAATTGGGGAAAAATTGGGGAAATTTGGGATAAATTGGGGAAAATTGGGGAAATTTTGGGAAAATTGGGGAAATTTGGGATAAATTGGGGTAAAATTGGGTAAAATTGGGATAAACCGGGATAAATTGGGGCAAAATTGGGATAAACTGGGGTAAAATTGGGATAAAGTGGGTGGAACCGGGCGAAGCGCTGAGCGCCCGCCGTCCCCGCAGATCCTGGGCGTGACGGAGCCGTCGGGCAGGAAGCGTTACCTGGCGGCCGCCTTCCCCAGCGCCTGCGGCAAAACCAACCTGGCCATGATGCGCGCGGCGCTGCCCGGCTGGCGCGTGCACTGCGTGGGCGACGACATCGCCTGGATGCGCTTCGACGACGAAGGTACCGACCCCCCCCCGCCTCAAATTTCACCCTCGAATTTCAAAATTTAACCTCAAATTGGAGAATTTCTCCCCAAATTTTCAAAATTTAACCTCAAATCGGGGAATTTCGGCCTCAAATTTCAAAATTTAAGCTCAAATCGGGGAATTTCGGCCTCAAATTTCAAAATCTAAGCTCAAATCGGAAAATTTCTCCCAAAGTTTTCAAAATTTAACCTCAAATTGGAAAATTTTACCCTGAAATTTCAAAATTTAACCTCAAATTTAACCTCAAATTGGAAAATTTCTCCCTTAAATTTCAAAATTTAACCTGAAATCAGAGAATTCCTCCCAAAATTTTCAAAAATTTAACCTCAAATTGGACAATTTTACCCTCAAATTTCAAAATTTAACCTGAAATTGGAAAATTTTGCTCCCTAATTTCAAAATTTAACAAGAAATCAAAAATTTTATCCTCAAATTTCAAAATTTAACCTCAAATTGGAGAATTTTACCCTCAAATTTCAAAATTTAACCTGAAATTGGAGAATTTCTGCCTCAAATTTCAAAATTTAAGCTCAAATCTGAAAATTTCTCCAAAAATTTTCAAAATTTAACCTCAAATTAGAGAATTTTACCTTCAAATTTCAAAATTTAACCTCAAATTGGACAATTTCTCCCAAAATTTTCAAAATTTAACCTCAAATTGGAAAATTTCTGCCTCAAATTTCCAAATTTAACCTCAAATCGGGGAATTTCTGCCTCAAATTTCCAAATTAAACCTCAAATCGGAGAATTTTACCCACAAATTTCAAAATTTAACCTGAAATCAGGGAATTTTGGCCTCAAATTTCAAAATTTAACCTGAAATCAGAAGATTTCTCCCAAAATTTTCAAAATTTAACCTCAAATCAGAGAATTTCACCCTCAAATTTCAAAATTTAACCCAAAATTAAAATTTTATCCTAAAATTTCAAAGTTTAACCTCAAATTGATAAAATTTTACCTTCAAATTTCAAAATTTGACCTGAAATTGGGGAATTTTGCCCTCAAATTTCAAAATTTAGCCTCAAATTGGAGAATTTCTGCCTCAAATTTCAAAATTTAACCTGAAATCAAAAATTTTGCCCTCAAATTTCAAAATTTAACCTCAAATCAGAGAATTTTACCTTCAATTTCCAAAATTTTAACTGAAATTGGAGAATTTTGCCCTGAAATTTCAAAATTTAGCCTCAAATTGGAGAATTTTGTGCTCAAATTTCAAATTTAACTTCAAATTACAGAATTTCTACCTAAATTTCCAAAATTTAACCTCAAATTGGAACGTTTTACCCTGAAATTTCAAAATTTAACCTGAAATTGCACAATTTTGCCATCAAATTTCAAAATTTAACCGGAGATCAAAAATTTTACCCTCAAATTTCAAAACTTAACCTGAATTTGGAGAATTTAACCCTCAAATTTCAAATTTAACCTAAAATCACAGAACTTTGCTCTCAAATTTTGAAATTTAACCTCAAATTGGAGAATTTTACCCTCAAACTTCAAAATTTAACCTGAAATTGGAGAATTTCACCTTGAAATTTCAAAACTTAAGATTTAAAATTTATAGATCTTAAAATTTGAAAATTTAGAAATTTTGAAATATTGAAATTTTGAGAATTTTTCGAATTTTGAAACTGAAAATTTTTCAAATTCTGAAATTTGAAAAATTTTTGAAATTTTGAAATTTTTTTCAAATTTTGAAATTTTCAAAATTTTTCCAAATTTCTCAAATTTCTGGAATTCTCCACCTCCTCAATTTCTGACTCTCCCCTCCCCCCCCCCCCCAGGCCGCCTCCGCGCCATCAACCCCGAGTGCGGATTTTTCGGGGTGGCGCCGGGGACGTCGCCGCGCACCAACCCGGCCGCCATGGCCGCCCTGCGCCGCGACACCATCTTCACCAACGTGGGCGTGGCCAGCGACGGCGCCCCCTTCTGGGAGGGGCTGGAGGAGGAGCTGCCCCCCGGCGCCCGCCTCACCGACTGGCATGGCCGCCCGTGGAGCCCCGGTCAGCGCCGACCCCCGAGTCACCCCTGCGTCACCCCCCCCTGCCCCACAAGTGACCCCTGCGTGACCCCTGTGTGACCCCCCTGCCCCATAAGTGGCCCCTCCTGCTCCATAAGTGATCTCTCTGCCCCATAACTGACCCTGCGTGACCCCCCTGGCCCGTAAGTGACCCCTGCGTGACCTCTCCGCCCCACAAGTGACCCCCCTGCCCCATGAGTGACTCCTCTTGCCCCATAAGTGACCCCCCGCCCCATAAGTGATCTCTGCGTGACCACCCTGCCCCACAAGTGACCCCTGTGTCACCCCTCCTGCCCCATAACTGAACCCCTGCGTGACCCCCCCTGCCCATAAGTGACCCCCCTGCCCCATAAGTGACCCCTGTGTGACCCCCTCTGCCTCATCAGTGCCCACCCTGCCCCATAAGTGGCCCCTCTGCCCCATAAGTGGCCCCTCCTGCCCCATAAGTGACCCCCCCTGCCCCATAAGTGGCCCCTCTGCCCCATAAGTGACCCCTCCTGCCCCATAAGTGGCCCCCCTGCCCCATAAGTGGCCCCCCCGCCCCATAAGTGGCCCCTCCTGCCCCATAAGTGACTCCTCTACCCCATAAGTGACTTCTCTGCCCCATAAGTGACTCCCCTGCCCCATACGTGACCCCTCCTGCCCCGTAACTGGCCCCCCGCCCCATAAGTGATCCCCTCTGCCCCATAAGTGGCTCCTCTGCCCCATAAGTGACCCCCTTGCCCCATAAATGACTCCCCTGCCCATAAGTGACTCCCCCTGGCCCATAAGTGATCCTTCCTACCCCATAAGTGACCCCCTCTACCCCATAAGTGACCCCCCCTACCCCACAAGCGACCCCTGCTTGACCCCCCCCGCCCCACAACTGACCCCCGCGTGACCCCGCCCCCTCCCCGCAGGCTCCGCCCACCCCTGCGCTCACCCAACTCCCGTTTCTGCGCCCCCGCGCGCAACTGCCCGGCCATGGACGCCGCCTGGGAGGACCCTCAGGGCGTCCCCATCGACGCCATCGTCTTCGGGGGGCGGCGCCCTCACGGTAAAGCCCCGCCCCCCCCCTCCCCTCCCCTCCCCCTCCCGAACCGCTCGGCCAATGAGAGCCCTCGATACTGCCAGGGGTGCCGTTGGTGTACGAAGCCTTCGGGTGGCAGCACGGGGTCTTCGTGGGCAGCGCCATGAGGAGCGAAGCCACCGCCGCCGCCGAGCACACGGGTACGGGGGGCGGCCTGCCCCATAGCGGGGCCTCCTGCCCCATAGCGACCCCTCCTGCCCCATAGCGGGGTCATCCTCCCCCATAGCGAGGCCTCCTGCCCCATAGCGGGGTCATCCTGCCCCATTGCGACCCCTCCTGCCCCATAGCGGGGCCTCCTGCCCCATAGCGGGGTCATCCTGCCCCATAGCGACCCCTCCTGCCCCATAGCGAGGCCTCCTGCCCCATAGCGGGGTCATCCTGCCCCATAGCGACCCCTCCTGCCCCATAGCGGGGCCTCCTGCCCCATAGCGGGGTCATCCTGCCTCATAGCGACCCCTCCTGCCCCATAGCGGGACCTCCTGCCCCATAGCGGGGTCATCCTGCCCCATAGTGACCCCTTATGGGTCCCTATGGGCTCTATGGGTCCCTATGGGTCCCTATGGGTCTCTATGGGTCCCTATGGGTCCGTATGGTCCCTATGGGTCCCTATGGGCTCTATGGGTCCCTATGGGTCCCTATGGTCCCTATGATCCCTATGGGTCCCTATGGGCTCTATGGGTCCCTACGGGTCCCTATGGGTCCCTATGGGGCTCTATGGGTCCCTATGGGTCCCTATGGGCTCTACGGGTCCCTATGGGTCTCTATGGTCTCTATGGGTCCCTATGGGTCTTTATGGTCCCTATGGTCCCTATGGGTCCCTATGGGCTCTATGGGTCCCTATGGGTCTCTATGGTCCCTATGGTCTCTATGGGTCCCTATGGGCTCTATGGATCCCTACGGGTCCCTATGGGTCCCTATGGGTCCCTATGGGTCCCTATGGGTCTCTATGGTCTCTATGGGTCCCTATGGGCTCTATGGTCCCTATGGGCTCTATGGGTCCCTATGGGTCCCTATGGGTCTCTATGGGTCTCTATGGGTCCCTATGGGCTCTATGGATCCCTATGGGTCTCTATGGGCTCTATGGGTCCCTATGGGTCTTTATGGTCCCTATGGGCTCTATGGGTCTCTATGGGTCCCTATGGGTCTCTATGGAGCTCTATGGGTCCCTATGGGTCCCTCTGGGCTCTATGGGTCCCTATGGGCTCTATGGGTCCCTATGGTCCCTATGGGTCCCTCTGGGTTCTGTGGGTCCCTCTGGGCTCTATAGGTGCCCCCCCCTTCCCCCCAGGCCGGCAGCTGCTCCACGACCCCTTCGCCATGCGGCCGTTCTTCGGGTACAACGCGGGGCATTACCTGGCGCACTGGTTGTCCCTGGGCCATCGCGCCGGCGCCCGCCTGCCGCGCATCTTCCACGTCAACTGGTTCCTGCGCGAGGGCGGCACCGGGCGTTTCTTGTGGCCGGGGTTCGGCGAGAACGCCCGCGTCCTGGCTTGGATCTGCAGCCGGGTGGGAGGGGCCGATAACGCCCGCGCCACCCCCGTGGGCTGGGTGCCGCGCGAAGGCGCCCTCGACCTGAGCGGCCTGAGCGGCGTCGACTACGCCGCCCTCTTCGCCATCGACAAGAGGTTCTGGGAGGCCGAGACGAAGGCGCTCAGGGTGTTCTACGAGGAGAACTTCGGCGAGGATCTGCCCCGCGAGGTGTGGGCGGAGCTGGAGGCGCTGGAGGGGAGGGTGAAGAAGATGTGAAGGGGGGCGTGGCCGGCTCTGTCATGGCGGCCGCCGCAGAGGGGTGTCATGGCGGCTTCCGTGGGTGCCGCCATGATGGTGTCATGGCCGCCCACGTGGGTGGTGTCATGGCCGCCCACGTGGGTGGTGTCATGGCCGCCACTGCGGGTGGCGCCATCATGGCCGACATCATCATGGCTGCCTCCATGGGTGGTGTCATGGCGGTCACCATGAAGGGGTGTCATGGCCGCCACCATTATGGCCGTCATCATCATGGCTGCCTCCATGGGTGCTGTCATGGCGGCCCCCAGGGGCGGCGCCATCATGGCTGACTGGTGTCATGGCCGCCCTCATCATGGCTGACCAAGATGGCGGCCCCCACGCCCAGCTG
>JAUMJM010000265.1:7500-168665 GCA_033558235.1 Neomorphus geoffroyi | reverse complement strand
ATAAGAGTCTCCATGGAGGAACTTAAGGGCACAGTAGGGGCTCTGTAAGAGTCTCCATGGGGGGACTGAAGGGGCGCAGAAGGGGCTCTACAGGAGGCTGCTTAGGGGAAAATGAAGGGCTCAGTAGGGGCTCTGAAAGTGTCTCCACGGGGGGGACTTAAGGGGTGCAGTAGGCACTCTAGAGGAGGCTCCATGGGGAAAATGAAGGGCGCTGTATGGTCTCTATAAGGGTCTCTGTGGAAGGACGTAAAGGCGCAGTAGGGTGTCTATAGGAGTCTCCATAGGGGGGGAATGAATTGCGCTGTAGGGACTCTATAAGAGTCTCCATAGGAGGACATAAGGGGCTCAATAGGGGCTTTATAGAAGGATCCATAGCGGGGACTGAAGGGCGCTGTAGGGGTTCTATAAGAGTCTCTATGGAGGGACGTAAGGGCGCTGTAGGGTCTCTAAAAGAGTCTACATGGGGGGACTTAAGGGGCACAGTAGGGGCTCTATAGGAGACTCCATAGAGGGTTATGAAGTGCACTGTACGGGCTCTGGAAGAGTCTCCATGGGGGGACTTCAGATGGACAGTAGAGGCTGTAAAGGAGGCTGCACAGGGAGGAATGGAGAGCACTGTAGGGGCTCTGGAAGAGTCTCCATGGGGGAAGAAAGGGGTGCAGAAGGGGCTCTATAGGAGGCTGCATAGCGGGGGAATATAGGGTCTATTAGGGGCTATATAGGGTCTCCATGGAGGGACTTAAGGGGCGCAGTAGGGGCTCTAAAGGAGGCTCCATAGTGGGGAATGAACTGCACAGTAGGGGCTGTATAAGAGTCTTCTTGGGGGAATTAAGGGGCACAGTAGGTTCTCTATAGGAGCCTGCATAGGAGGAAATGAAGGGCGCTGTAGGGGCTATATAAGAGTCTCCAGGGAGGGGCTTAAGGGGGCAGTAGAGGCTCTATAGGAGGCTTCATAGGGGGGGATGAAGGGCTCTGTAAGGGCTCTATAAGAGTCTCCATGGGTGGACTTAAGGGCTCAGTAGGGGCTCTATAAGTGTCTCCACTTGGGGACTAAAGGGGTGCAGTAGGCGCTCTTATAGGAGGCTCCAGAGTAGGGATTGTAGGGCGCAGTAGGGGCTCTATAAGAGTCTCCATGAAGGGACTTAAGGGCGCTGTAGGGGCTCTATAAGAGAATCCATGGAGGGGACTTAAGGGTGTTGTAGGGGCTCTATAGGAGGCTCCATAGGGCGGAATGAAGGGCGCTGTAGGGTCTCTATAAGAGAATCCATGGGGGGGACTTAAGGGCGCAGTAGGGGCTCTATAGAAGGCTGCAAAGGGGGGAATGAAGGGCGCTGTAGGGGCTCTATAAGAGTCTCTATGGAGGGACTTAATGGGCGCATTAGAGGGTCTATAGGCTGCTACCTAGGGGAGAATGAAGGGCGTAGTAGGGGCTGTGTAATAGTCTCCATGCGTGGATTTAAGGGCGCAGCAAAGGCTCTAAAAGAATCTAAATGGGGGGACTTAAGGGGCACACTAGAGGCTCTAGAGCAGGGTCAATAGGGGGGAATGAAGGGTGCTGTAGGGGCTCTAGAAGATTCTCGATGGGGGGACTTAAGGGCGCTGTACGGGCTCTATGAGAGTCTCCATGGGGGGAATTAAGAGGGGCAGTAGAGGCTCTATAGGAGGCTGCCTAGTGGGGAATCGAGGGCGATATAGGTGCTCTATAAGAGTCTCCATGGAGAGACTTAAGGATCCAGTAGGGGCTCTATAAGTGTCTCTATGTAGGGACTTAAGTGTGCATTAGGTTCTCTAAAAGAGTCTCCGTTGGAGGACTTATAGGGGCGCAATAGGGTCTTTACAGAAGGCTCCATAGGAAGGAACGACAGCCTCTGTAGGGGCTCTATAAGAGTCTCTATGGTTGGACGTAAAAGCGCTGTAGTGGCTCTGTAAGAGTCTCCATGGAAGGATTTAAGGGCTCAGTATGGGCTCTAAATGTGTCTCCATGGGGGGACTTAAGAGGGGTAGTGGGGCTCTATAGGAGGCTGCATAGGGGGGAATGAAGGGCGCTGTAGGGGCTCTAAAAGTGTCTCCTTGGGAGGACTTAAGGGGCTCAGTAGGGACTCTATAGGGGCCTCCATGAAGGAAATGAAGGGTGCTGTAGGGGGTCTATAAGAGTCTCCATGGGGGGACTTAAGAGGGGCAGTAGAGTCTCTGTAGGAGGCTTTATAGCGGGGAATGGAGGGCGCAGTAGAGGCTCTGTTGGAGGCTCCTTTTGGGGGGAATGAAGGCTGCAGTAGCAGCTCTGTAAGACTCTCCATGTGGGGGAATTAATAAGCGCAGTAGGGGCTCTATAGAAGACTGCTTTGGGGGGAATGAAGGGCGCAGTAGGGGCTCTATAGGAGGGAACATAGGCAGGAATGTAGGGTGCAGTAGGGGCTCTATAAGACTCTCCATGGGGTGACTTAAGGGGCACAGTAGGGGCTCTGTTGGAGGCTCCTTTTCGGGGGAATGAAGGGTGGCGTAGGGGCTCTGTAAGTCTCTCCATGGGGGGGGAATTAAGAAGCACATTAGGGCCTCTGTAGGAGTCTCCACAGGGGGCACTGTAGGGGCTCTAAAACAGTCTCTGTAGAGGGACGTAAGGGCGCAGTAGGGGCTCTATAAGTGTCTCCATGGGGGGACTTAAGGGACGCAGAAGGGGCTCTACAGGAGGCTGCTTAGGGCAAAATGAAGGACGAAGTAGGGGCTCTATAGGAGGCTCCATAGTAGGGATTTTAGGGCGTAGTAGGGGCTCTATAAGATTCTCCATGGGGGAAGTAAGGGGTGCAGAAGGGGCTCTATAGGAGGCTTATAGGGGGGAATGAAGGGCGCTGTAGGGGTTCTATAAGAGTCTCTATGGAGGGACTTAAGGGTGCAGAAGGGCCTCTAAAAGAGTCTCTGTTGGAGGACTTAAGGGGCGCAATAGGGGCTTTATAGGAGGCTCCATAGGAGGAAATGAAGGCGCAGTAGGGTCTCTGTAAGTGTCTCCATGGGGGGACTTAAGGGGGACAGTAGGGGCTCTATAGGAGGCTGCATAAGGGGACAACGAAGCGCGCTGTCAGGCCTCTATAACAGTCTCCATGGAGGAACTTAAGTCCGCATTAGGGGCTCTATACATGTCTCCATGAGGGGACTTAAGGGGCGCAGTCTGGGCACTTTAAGGGCCCTATAAGAGTACATAGGGTACATAGGTCGGAATGAAAGGCGTAGCAGGGGCTCTATAGGAGGCTGCAGAAGGGGGAATGAAGGGCGCTGTAGGGGCTCTAGAAGAGTCTCCATGTGGGGACTTAAGATTGACAGCAGAGTCTGTAAAGGAGGCTGCATAGGGAGGAATGGAGGGTGCTGTAGGGGCTCTATATGGATCTTCATGTAGGGACTTATGGGCGCTCTAGTGGCTCTATAAGTGTTTCTATGGAGGGTCTTAATGGGCGCAGTATGGGCTCTATAGGAGGCTCCATAGGGGGGAATGAAAGGCACAGTAGGAGCCGTATAAGAGTCTCCATGTGTGGACTGAAGGGCGCAGTAAAGGCTCTAAAAGAATCTAAATGGGGGGACTTAAGGGGCACAGTAGGGACTCTATGGGAGGGTCAATAGGGGGGAATGAAGGGCGCTGTAGGGTCTCTATAAGAGTCTCCATGGGGGGAATTAAGAGGAGCAGTAGAGGCTCTATAAGAGTCTCCATGGAGGAACTTAAGGGCACAGTAGGGGCTCTGTAAGAGTCTCCATGGGGGGACTGAAGGGGCGCAGAAGGGGCTCTACAGGAGGCTGCTTAGGGGAAAATGAAGGGCTCAGTAGGGGCTCTGAAAGTGTCTCCACGGGGGGGACTTAAGGGGTGCAGTAGGCACTCTAGAGGAGGCTCCATGGGGAAAATGAAGGGCGCTGTATGGTCTCTATAAGGGTCTCTGTGGAAGGACGTAAAGGCGCAGTAGGGTGTCTATAGGAGTCTCCATAGGGGGGGAATGAATTGCGCTGTAGGGACTCTATAAGAGTCTCCATAGGAGGACATAAGGGGCTCAATAGGGGCTTTATAGAAGGATCCATAGCGGGGACTGAAGGGCGCTGTAGGGGTTCTATAAGAGTCTCTATGGAGGGACGTAAGGGCGCTGTAGGGTCTCTAAAAGAGTCTACATGGGGGGACTTAAGGGGCACAGTAGGGGCTCTATAGGAGACTCCATAGAGGGTTATGAAGTGCACTGTACGGGCTCTGGAAGAGTCTCCATGGGGGGACTTCAGATGGACAGTAGAGGCTGTAAAGGAGGCTGCACAGGGAGGAATGGAGAGCACTGTAGGGGCTCTGGAAGAGTCTCCATGGGGGAAGAAAGGGGTGCAGAAGGGGCTCTATAGGAGGCTGCATAGCGGGGGAATATAGGGTCTATTAGGGGCTATATAGGGTCTCCATGGAGGGACTTAAGGGGCGCAGTAGGGGCTCTAAAGGAGGCTCCATAGTGGGGAATGAACTGCACAGTAGGGGCTGTATAAGAGTCTTCTTGGGGGAATTAAGGGGCACAGTAGGTTCTCTATAGGAGCCTGCATAGGAGGAAATGAAGGGCGCTGTAGGGGCTATATAAGAGTCTCCAGGGAGGGGCTTAAGGGGGCAGTAGAGGCTCTATAGGAGGCTTCATAGGGGGGGATGAAGGGCTCTGTAAGGGCTCTATAAGAGTCTCCATGGGTGGACTTAAGGGCGCAGTAGGGGCTCTATAAGTGTCTCCACTTGGGGACTAAAGGGGTGCAGTAGGCGCTCTTATAGGAGGCTCCAGAGTAGGGATTGTAGGGCGCAGTAGGGGCTCTATAAGAGTCTCCATGAAGGGACTTAAGGGCGCTGTAGGGGCTCTATAAGAGAATCCATGGAGGGGACTTAAGGGTGTTGTAGGGGCTCTATAGGAGGCTCCATAGGGCGGAATGAAGGGCGCTGTAGGGTCTCTATAAGAGAATCCATGGGGGGGACTTAAGGGCGCAGTAGGGGCTCTATAGAAGGCTGCAAAGGGGGGAATGAAGGGCGCTGTAGGGGCTCTATAAGAGTCTGCATGGAGGGAATGAAAGGCGTTGTAGGGGCTCTATAAGAGTCTCTATGGAGGGAAGTAAGGGCGCTGTAGGGGCTCTATAAGAGAATCCAGGGAGGGGATTTAAGGGCGCAGTAGGGGCTCTATGGGAGGCTCCATAGGGGGAATGAAGGGCGCTGTAAGGGCTCTATGAGAGTCTCTATGGAGGGATTTAAGGGTGCAGTAGGGGCTCTAAAAGAGTCTCCATGGGAGGATTTAAGGGGCGCAATAGGGGTTTATAGAAGGCTCCATAGGGGGGAATGATGGGCTCTTTAGGGGTTCTATGAGAGTCTCTTTGGAGGGACGTATGGGAGCTGTAGCGGCTCTATAGGAGGGTGCATACGCCGTAATGAGGGGCGCAGTAGGGGCTCTATAGGAGGCTCCATAAGGGGGAATGTAGGATGTAGTAGGGGCTTTATAAGAGTCTCCATAGGGGTGAATGAAGGATGCTGTAATTGGTATGTAAGAGTCTCCGTAGCAGGACTTAAGAGGGGCAGTAGAGGCTCTATAGGAGGCTCCATAGGGGGAAATGAAGGGCACAGTAGGGGCTCTATAACAAGTCTCCATGGGTGGGAACTTAAGGGGCGCAGTAGGGGCTCTGTATTTGTCTCCATGGGGGGAGTCATGGGCGCAGCAGGGTCTCTATAGGAGGTTCCATTTGGGGGAATGAAGGGCACAGTAGAGACTCTATAGGTGTCTCCATGGGGGAATTAAGGGCCTCAGTAGGAACTCTATAGGAGGCCCCATATGGGGGAATAAGGAGCACTGTAGGGGCTCGATAAGAGTCTCCTTGGGGGAATTATGGGGGACAGTAGGGGCTGTACGGAAGGCTGCATAGGGGGGAATGAAGGGCGCTCTAGGGAACCCTGTAAGGGTCTCCATGGTAATTAAGGGGCGCAGTAGGGTCTCTATAGGAGGCTGCATAGGTGGGAATGAGGAGCGTTGTACGGACTATACAAGAGTCTCCATGGGGAGACTTAAGAGAGGCAATACAGGCTCTATAGGAGGCTGCATACCAGGGAATGCATAGCGGGCTATATAAGCATCTCCATAGAGGGACTTAAGTGTGCAGTAGGGGCTCTATAATTGTCTCCATGGGGGGACTTAAGGGTCGCAGTAGGGGCTCTATAGGAGGCTGCATAGGGGGGAATGAAGGGCACAGGAGGGGCTCTATAGCAGTCTCCATGGAGGTGCTGAAGGGCGCAGTAGGGGCTCTATAATTGTCTCCATGGGGGAAGTCATGGGCGCAGCAGGGTCTCTATAGGAGGTTCCATTTGGGGGAATGAAGGGCGGAGTAGGGGTGCGATAGGTGTCTCGATGGGGGAATTAAGGGCCGCAGTAGGGACTCTATAGGAGGCTGCATATATGGGAATGAGTAGCGCTGTAGGGGCTCGATAAGAGTCTCCTTGGGGGAATTATGGGGGGCAGTAGGGGCTCTATGGAAGGCTGCATAGGGGCGAATGAAGGGCACAGTAGGGGCCCTATAAGAGTCTCCATGGTAATTAAGGGACGCAGTAAGGTCTCTATAGGAGGCTCCATAGGTGGGAATGAGGAGCGTTTCATGGACTGTATAAGAGTCTCCATGGGGAGACTTTAGAGGGACAGTACAGGTCCTATAGGAGGCTGCACAGTGGGGAATGCAGGGCGCTGTAGGGGCTATATAAACGTCTCCATGGAGGGACTTAATTGCGCAGTAGTGGCTCTATAGGAGGTGCATAGGAGGGAATAAAGGACGCTGTAGGAGCTCTTTAGCAGTGTCCATGGGGGTACATAAGGGGGGGCTCTATGGGAGGTTACATTTGGGGCAATGAAGGGCGTAGTAGGCGCTCTATCGTAGTCTCCATGGGGGAATTAAGAGGCACAGTAGGGGCTCTGTAGGAGGCTCCATAGGGGGGAATGAAGGGCCTAGTAGAGGCTCTTTAGGAGTCTCCATGAGGCGAATTAAGGGGCGCAAAAGGGGCTCCTATAGGAGGCTGCATAGGGGGGAAAGAAGGGAGCAGTAAGGACGTGTCTCCATCGGGAGACTTAAGGGGCGCACTAGCGGCTCTATAGGAGGCTGCCTAGGGGAGAATAGAGGGCGCTTTTGGGGCTCTATAAGAGGCTCCATGGGGGCACTTAAGGGGCGCAGTAGGGGTTCTATAAGAGGACCTATGGGGGGACTGAAGTGGCACAGTAGGGGCTCTATATGAGGCTGCTTAGGGGGGGAATGAAGGGCGCAGTAGGGGCTCTATAAGATTCTACATGGAGGAACATGAGAGTGTAGTAGGGGCTCTATATGAGTCTATATGGAAGGACTTAAGGCGGCAGCAGGGGCTCTATAAGTGTCTCCTTGGGGGGACTTAAGGGGCGCTGTAGGGGCTCTATAGAAGGCTGCATAGGGGGGAAGTAAAAGCGCAGTGGGGGCTCTATACGAGTTTCGATGGAGGACATAAGGGTGCAGTAGGGGCTCTAAATTTTCTCCATGGGGGGACATAAGGGGCGCAGCAAGCGGCTCTATAGGAAGCTGCATGGGGGGAATGGATGGCGCTGTAGGAGCTCTATAAGAGTATCCATGGAGGGACTTAAGGGCACAGTAAGGGCTCTGTAAATGTCTCCATGGGGGACTCAAGGGGTCGAGCTAGGGAGGCTAGGGGCTAGAAGGAGGTCTGCCATGTGTGGACTTAAGACGGACAGTAGAGGCTGTAAAGGAGGCTGCATAGGGAGGAATGGAGGGCGCTGTAGGGGCTCTAGAAGAGTCTCTATGGAGGGACTTAATGGGCGCATTAGAGGGTCTATAGGCGGCTACCTAGGGGAGAATGAAGGGCGTAGTAGGGGCTGTGTAATAGTCTCCATGCGTGGATTTAAGGGCGCAGCAAAGGCTCTAAAAGAATCTAAATGGGGGGACTTAAGGGGCACACTAGAGGCTCTAGAGCAGGGTCAATAGGGGGGAATGAAGGGTGCTGTAGGGGCTCTAGAAGATTCTCGATGGGGGGACTTAAGGGCGCTGTACGGGCTCTATGAGAGTCTCCATGGGGGGAATTAAGAGGGGCAGTAGAGGCTCTATAGGAGGCTGCCTAGTGGGGAATCGAGGGCGATATAGGTGCTCTATAAGAGTCTCCATGGAGAGACTTAAGGATCCAGTAGGGGCTCTATAAGTGTCTCTATGTAGGGACTTAAGGGTGCATTAGGTTCTCTAAAAGAGTCTCCGTTGGAGGACTTATAGGGGCGCAATAGGGTCTTTACAGAAGGCTCCATAGGAAGGAACGACAGCCTCTGTAGGGGCTCTATAAGAGTCTCTATGGTTGGACGTAAAAGCGCTGTAGTGGCTCTGTAAGAGTCTCCATGGAAGGATTTAAGGGCTCAGTATGGGCTCTAAATGTGTCTCCATGGGGGGACTTAAGAGGGGTAGTGGGGCTCTATAGGAGGCTGCATAGGGGGGAATGAAGGGCGCTGTAGGGGCTCTAAAAGTGTCTCCTTGGGAGGACTTAAGGGGCTCAGTAGGGACTCTATAGGGGCCTCCATGAAGGAAATGAAGGGTGCTGTAGGGGGTCTATAAGAGTCTCCATGGGGGGACTTAAGAGGGGCAGTAGAGTCTCTGTAGGAGGCTTTATAGCGGGGAATGGAGGGCGCAGTAGAGGCTCTGTTGGAGGCTCCTTTTGGGGGGAATGAAGGCTGCAGTAGCGGCTCTGTAAGACTCTCCATGTGGGGGAATTAATAAGCGCAGTAGGGGCTCTATAGAAGACTGCATTGGGGGGAATGAAGGGCGCAGTAGGGGCTCTATAGGAGGGAACATAGGCAGGAATGTAGGGTGCAGTAGGGGCTCTATAAGACTCTCCATGGGGTGACTTAAGGGGCACAGTAGGGGCTCTGTTGGAGGCTCCTTTTCGGGGGAATGAAGGGTGGCGTAGGGGCTCTGTAAGTCTCTCCATGGGGGGAGAATTAAGAAGCGCATTAGGGCCTCTGTAGGAGTCTCCACAGGGGGCACTGTAGGGGCTCTAAAACAGTCTCTGTAGAGGGACGTAAGGGCGCGGTAGGGGCTCTATAAGTGTCTCCATGGGGGGACTTAAGGGACGCAGAAGGGGCTCTACAGGAGGCTGCTTAGGGCAAAATGAAGGGCGAAGTAGGGGCTCTATAACCGTCTCCACGGGGGAGACTTAAGGGGTGCAGTAGGGGCTCTGTAGGAGGATCCATAGGAGAAAATGAAAGGCGCAGTAGGGGCTCTGAAAGTGTCTCCATGGGAGGACTTAAGGGGCGCAGTAGGGCCTATATAGGGGGCTCCATGGGGGAAATGAAGGGCGCTGTAGGGGCTGTAAGAGTCTCCATGGGGTGACTTAAGGGCACAGTAGTGGCTCTATAAGTGTCTCCGTGGGGGGATGTAAGGGCGCAGTAGGGGCTCTGTAGGAGGCTCCATAGTGGGGAATGAAGGGCGCAGTTGGGGCTCTAGAAGTGTGTCCTTGGAGAGACTTAAGGGGCGCAGTCGGGGCACTATACGAGGCTCCATAGGGGGGAATGAAGGGTGCTGTAGGGTCTCTGTAAGAGTCGCCATGGGGTAATTAAGGGGTGCAGTAGGGGCTCTATGGGAGGTTCCATAGGGGGTAATGAAGGGCTCTGTAAGGCTCTAGAAGAGTCTCCATGGGGAGACTTCAGATGGACAGTAGAGGCTGTAAAGGAGGCTGCATAGGGAGGAATGGAGGGTGCTGTAGGGGCTCTTTAGGAGTCTCCATAGGAGGAATTGAAGGGCACAGTAGGGGGTCTGTAAGTGTCTCCATGGGGGGACTTAAGGGGCACAGTAGGGTCTCTATAGCAGTCTCCTTGGGGGGGGACTTAAGGCGCGCAGTAGGGGCTCTATAGGAGGGTGCATAGGGGGGAATGAAGGGCAGCTGTAGGGGCCCTATAAGAGTCTCCATGGGGAAATGAAGGACGAAGTAGGGGCTCTATAGGAGGCTCCATAGTAGGGATTTTAGGGCGTAGTAGGGGCTCTATAAGATTCTCCATGGGGGAAGTAAGGGGTGCAGAAGGGGCTCTATAGGAGGCTTATAGGGGGGAATGAAGGGCGCTGTAGGGGTTCTATAAGAGTCTCTATGGAGGGACTTAAGGGTGCAGAAGGGCCTCTAAAAGAGTCTCTGTTGGAGGACTTAAGGGGCGCAATAGGGGCTTTATAGGAGGCTCCATAGGAGGAAATGAAGGCGCAGTAGGGTCTCTGTAAGTGTCTCCATGGGGGGACTTAAGGGGGACAGTAGGGGCTCTATAGGAGGCTGCATAAGGGGACAACGAAGCGCGCTGTCAGGCCTCTATAACAGTCTCCATGGAGGAACTTAAGTCCGCATTAGGGGCTCTATACATGTCTCCATGAGGGGACTTAAGGGGCGCAGTCTGGGCACTTTAAGGGCCCTATAAGAGTACATAGGGTACATAGGTCGGAATGAAAGGCGTAGCAGGGGCTCTATAGGAGGCTGCAGAAGGGGGAATGAAGGGCGCTGTAGGGGCTCTAGAAGAGTCTCCATGTGGGGACTTAAGATTGACAGCAGAGTCTGTAAAGGAGGCTGCATAGGGAGGAATGGAGGGTGCTGTAGGGGCTCTATATGGATCTTCATGTAGGGACTTATGGGCGCTCTAGTGGCTCTATAAGTGTTTCTATGGAGGGTCTTAATGGGCGCAGTATGGGCTCTATAGGAGGCTCCATAGGGGGGAATGAAAGGCACAGTAGGAGCCGTATAAGAGTCTCCATGTGTGGACTGAAGGGCGCAGTAAAGGCTCTAAAAGAATCTAAATGGGGGGACTTAAGGGGCACAGTAGGGACTCTATGGGAGGGTCAATAGGGGGGAATGAAGGGCGCTGTAGGGTCTCTATAAGAGTCTCCATGGGGGGAATTAAGAGGAGCAGTAGAGGCTCTATAAGAGTCTCCATGGAGGAACTTAAGGGCACAGTAGGGGCTCTGTAAGAGTCTCCATGGGGGGACTGAAGGGGCGCAGAAGGGGCTCCACAGGAGGCTGCTTAGGGGAAAATGAAGGGCTCAGTAGGGGCTCTGAAAGTGTCTCCACGGGGGGGACTTAAGGGGTGCAGTAGGCACTCTAGAGGAGGCTCCATGGGGAAAATGAAGGGCGCTGTATGGTCTCTATAAGGGTCTCTGTGGAAGGACGTAAAGGCGCAGTAGGGTGTCTATAGGAGTCTCCATAGGGGGGGAATGAATTGCGCTGTAGGGACTCTATAAGAGTCTCCATAGGAGGACATAAGGGGCTCAATAGGGGCTTTATAGAAGGATCCATAGCGGGGACTGAAGGGCGCTGTAGGGGTTCTATAAGAGTCTCTATGGAGGGACGTAAGGGCGCTGTAGGGTCTCTAAAAGAGTCTACATGGGGGGACTCAAGGGGCACAGTAGGGGCTCTATAGGAGACTCCATAGAGGGTTATGAAGTGCACTGTACGGGCTCTGGAAGAGTCTCCATGGGGGGACTTCAGATGGACAGTAGAGGCTGTAAAGGAGGCTGCACAGGGAGGAATGGGGAGCACTGTACGGGCTCTGGAAGAGTCTCCATGGGGGGACTTCAGATGGACAGTAGAGGCTGTAAAGGAGGCTGCACAGGGAGGAATGGAGAGCACTGTAGGGGCTCTGGAAGAGTCTCCATGGGGGAAGAAAGGGGTGCAGAAGGGGCTCTATAGGAGGCTGCATAGCGGGGGAATATAGGGTCTATTAGGGGCTATATAGGGTCTCCATGGAGGGAGTTAAGGGGCGCAGTAGGGGCTCTAAAGGAGGCTCCATAGTGGGGAATGAACTGCACAGTAGGGGCTGTATAAGAGTCTTCTTGGGGGAATTAAGGGGCACAGTAGGTTCTCTATAGGAGCCTGCATAGGAGGAAATGAAGGGCGCTGTAGGGGCTATATAAGAGTCTCCAGGGAGGGGCTTAAGGGGGCAGTAGAGGCTCTATAGGAGGCTTCATAGGGGGGGATGAAGGACTCTGTAAGGGTTCTATAAGAGTCTCTATGGAGGAACTTAAGGGTTCAGTAGGGGCTCTGTAAGAGTCTCCGTGGCAGGACTTAAGGGGCACAACAGGGGCTTTATAGAAAGCTCCATGGGGGAATGAAGGGCGCTGTAGGGGTTCTATAAGAGTCTCTATGGAGGGACGTAAGGGGACTGTAGGGGCTCTATAGGAGGCTCCTTTGGGGGGAATGAAGGACGCAGTTGGGGCTCTATAAAATTCTCCATTGGTGGAACTTAAGGGGCGCAGTAGGGGCTCTATAGGAGGCTGCATAGGGGGTAATGAAGAGAGCTGTAGGGGCTCTAAAAGAGTCTCTGTGGAGGGACATAAGGGCACTGTAGGGGCTCTGAAAATGTATCCATGGGGGGACTTAAGGGGCGCAGTAGGGGCTCTATAGAGGGCTCCTTTGGCGGGAATGAAGGGCGCAGTAGGTGCTGTATAAGAGTCTTCATGGGTGGAGTAAAGGGCTCAGTAGAGTCTCTAAAAGAGTCTCCATGGGGGGACTTAAGATGGACAGTGGAGGCTGTAAAGGAGGCTGCATAGGGAGGAATGGAGGGCCCTCTAGGGGCTCTATGAGAGTCTCCATGGACGGACCTAAGGGCACTGTAGGGGATCTATAAGAGTCTCCATGAGGGGACTTAAGAGCGGCAGTAGGGGTTCTATAGGAGGCTGCATAGGGGGGGAATGAAGGGTGCTGTTGGGGTCTGTACGTCTCCATGGAGGGACTTAAGGGTGCATTAGGGGCTCTGTAAGTGTCTCCAAGGGGGACTTAAGGGGCGCCATAGGTGTTCTATAGGAGGCTCCTTTGGGGGAATGAAGGGCGCAGTAGGGGCTCTAGAAGAGTCTCAATGGAGGGACTTAAGGGCGCTCTAGTGGCTGTATAAGTGGAGGGTCTTAATGGGCGCAGTATGGTCTCTATAGGAGGCTCCATAGGAATGAAGGCCTTAGTAGGGGTTGTATAAGATTCTCCATGCGTGGATTTAAGGGCGCAGTAAAGGCTCTAAAAGAATCTTAATGGGGGGACTTAAGGGGCACACTTGGGACTCTATAGGAGGGTCCATAGGGGGGAATTAATGGTGCTGTAGGGGCTCTAGAAGAACCTTGATGGGGGCACTTAAGGGCGCTGTAAGGGTTCTATAGGAGGCTCCATAGGGGGGATTGAACGGCACAGTAGGGGCTCTATAAGAGTCTCCATGGAGGTATTATAGGGCGTAGTAGGGGCTCTATAGGACGCTGCATAGGGGGAAAAAAAAGTACGATGTAGGGGTTCTATAAGAGTCTCCATGGAGGGTCTTAAGGGCGCAGTAGGGTCTGTATAAGAGTCTCCATGGGGTAATTAAGGTGCGCAGCAGGGGCTCTATAGGAGACTCCATAGGAGAAAATGAAGGGCGCAGTAGGGGCTCTATAGGAGGCTGCATAGGGCGAAATAAAGAGCACTGTAGTGGTTCTATAAGAGTCTCCATGGACTTCCGGGTGCAAGTCTCCATGCGACTTAAGGGCGCAATAGGGGCTCTATAAGAGTCTCCATGGGGGGACTTAAGGGCGCAGTAGTGGCTCTAAAACAGTCTGCGTTTGAGGACTTATAGGGGCGTGATAGGGGCTTTAGAGAAGGCTCCATAGGGCGGAACGGCGGGCTCTGTAGGGGCTCTATTAGAGTCTATACAGAGTGATTTCAGGGCTCAGTAGGGGCTCTAAATGTGTCTCAGTGGGGGGACTTAAGAGGGGCAGTGGGGCTCTATAGGAGGCTGCATAGGGAGAAATGGAGTGTGTTGTAGGGGCTCTATAAGAGTCTCCATGGAGGGACTTAAGGGCGCAGTATGGGCTCTATATGTGTCTCCTTTGGGGGACTTAAGGGCCGCAGAAGAGGCTCTATAGGAGGCTGGATAGGGAGGAATGGAGGGCACTGTAGGGGCTGTATAAGTGTCTCCATGGAGGGACGTAAGTGTGCTTTTGGGGCTCTATAAGTGTCTGCAATGGGGGGACTTAAGGGGCCCAGTAGGGGCTCTATAGGAGGCTTCATGGGGGGAATGAAGGGCGCTGTAGGGAATCTATAGTAGTCGCCATGGGGTATTAAGGGGCACAGTAGGAGCTCTATAGGAGGCTCCATAGTGGGGAGTGAAGGGAGCTGTACGGACTCTATAATAGTCTCCGTGGGAGGACATAAGGGGCTCAATAGGGGCTTTATAGAAGGATCCATAGGGGGGAATGAAGGGCGCTGTAGGGGTTCTATAAGAATCTCTATGAAGGGACATAAGGGTGCTGTAGGGGCTCTAAAAGAGTCTACATGGGGGGACTTAAGGGGCGCAGTAGGGGCTCTATAGGAGGCTCCATAAGGGGGAATAAAGTGCGCTGTAGGGGCCCCATAAGAGTCTCCATGAGGGGACTCAGGGTGCAGCAGGGGTTCTATAGCAGGCTGCATAGCGGGGAATGAAGGGCACTGTAGGGGCTCTATAAGAGTATCCATTTGGGGACTTAAGGGGAGCAGTAGGGGCTCTATATGAGGCTCCATAGAAGGGATTGTAGGGCGCAGTAGGGGCTCTATAAGAGTGTCCATGAAAGGACTTAAGGGCGCTGTAGGATCTCTGTAAGAGTCTCCACGGGGGGACTTAAGGGGCGCAGGAGGGGCTCTACAGGAGGCTCCATAGGGGGATTGAACTGCACAGTAGGGGCTGTAGAAGAGTCTCCATGGGGGAATTAAGTGGCGCAGTAGGTTCTCTATAGGAGCCTGCCTAGAAGGGAATAAAGGGCGCTGTAGGGGCTCTATAAGAGTCTGCATGGAGGGGCTTAAGGGCGCGGTATGGGCTCTATAGTAGGGTACATAGGCGGGAATGAAGGGCGTAGCAGGGGCTCTATAGGAGTCTGCATAGGGGGGAATGAAGGGCACTGTAGGGGCTCTGTAAGTGTCTCCATGAGGGGACTTCAGGGGCGTAGTCTGGGCTCTATAGGAGGGTCCATAGGAGGAAATGTAGTGTCTAGTAGGGACTCTATAAGAGTCTACATGGTGGAATTAAGGGGCACAGTAGGGGCTCTATAGGAGGGTCCATAGGGCAGAATGGCAGGCGCTGTAGCGGCTCTATAAGGGTCTCTATGGAGGGACGTAAGGACGCAGTAGTGGCTCCATAAGAGTCTTCATGGGGGAATGAAGGGGTGAATTATGGGCTCTATAGCAGTGTCCATAGAGGGAAATGGACACTGTATGGAAAGGTATAAGAGTCTCCATGGGTGGACTTAAGTGCACAGTAGCGGCTGTGTAAGAAACATCATAGGGAGGAATGAAGGCCGCTGTAGGGGCTCTAGAAGAGTCTCCATGTGGGGAATTAAGACGAACAGTAGAGGCTGTACAGGAGGCTGCATAGGGGAACAATGAAGGGCGCTGTCGAGCCTCTATAGTAGTCTCCATGGAAGGATTTAAGGGCGCAGTAGGGGCTCTATATGCGTCTCCATGAGGGTACTTAAGGGACGCAGTCTGGGCTCTATAGGAGTCTCCATAGTAGCAATTGAAGGGAGCAGTAGGGGCTCTGTAAGTGTCTCCATGGGGAGACTTAAAGGGCACAGTAGGGGCTCTATAGGAGACTGTTTTGGGGGAAATGAAGGGCGCAAGTAGGGGTTCCATAACAGTCTACACGGGGGGGAACTTAAGGCACGCAGTAGGGGCTCTATAGGAGATTGTATAGGGGGGAATGAAGGGCGCTCTAGGCGCCCTATAAAAGTCTCCATGGGTGGACTTAAGGGCGCAGTAGGGGCTCTATAAGTGTCTCCACTTGGGGACTAAAGGGGTGCAGTAGGCGCTCTTATAGGAGGCTCCAGAGTAGGGATTGTAGGGCGCAGTAGGGGCTCTATAAGAGTCTCCATGAAGGGACTTAAGGGCGCTGTAGGGGCTCTATAGGAGGCTCCATAGGGCGGAATGAAGGGCGCTGTAGGGTCTCTATAAGAGAATCCATGGGGGGGACTTAAGGGCGCAGTAGGGGCTCTATAGAAGGCTGCAAAGGGGGGAATGAAGGGCGCTGTAGGGGCTCTATAAGAGTCTGCATGGAGGGAATGAAAGGCGTTGTAGGGGCTCTATAAGAGTCTCTATGGAGGGAAGTAAGGGCGCTGTAGGGGCTCTATAAGAGAATCCAGGGAGGGGATTTAAGGGCGCAGTAGGGGCTCTATGGGAGGCTCCATAGGGGGAATGAAGGGCGCTGTAAGGGCTCTATAAGAGTCTCTATGGAGGGATTTAAGGGTGCAGTAGGGGCTCTAAAAGAGTCTCCATGGGAGGATTTAAGGGGCGCAATAGGGGTTTATAGAAGGCTCCATAGGGGGGAATGATGGGCTCTTTAGGGGTTCTATGAGAGTCTCTTTGGAGGGACGTATGGGAGCTGTAGCGGCTCTATAGGAGGGTGCATACGCCGTAATGAGGGGCGCAGTAGGGGCTCTATAGGAGGCTCCATAAGGGGGAATGTAGGATGTAGTAGGGGCTTTATAAGAGTCTCCATAGGGGTGAATGAAGGATGCTGTAATTGGTATGTAAGAGTCTCCGTAGCAGGACTTAAGAGGGGCAGTAGAGGCTCTATAGGAGGCTCCATAGGGGGAAATGAAGGGCACAGTAGGGGCTCTATAACAAGTCTCCATGGGTGGGAACTTAAGGGGCGCAGTAGGGGCTCTGTATTTGTCTCCATGGGGGGAGTCATGGGCGCAGCAGGGTCTCTATAAGAGGTTCCATTTGGGGGAATGAAGGGCGCAGTAGAGACTCTATAGGTGTCTCCATGGGGGAATTAAGGGCCTCAGTAGGAACTCTATAGGAGGCCCCATATGGGGGAATAAGGAGCACTGTAGGGGCTCGATAAGAGTCTCCTTGGGGGAATTATGGGGGACAGTAGGGGCTGTACGGAAGGCTGCATAGGGGGGAATGAAGGGCGCTCTAGGGAACCCTGTAAGGGTCTCCATGGTAATTAAGGGGCGCAGTAGGGTCTCTATAGGAGGCTGCATAGGTGGGAATGAGGAGCGTTGTACGGACTATACAAGAGTCTCCATGGGGAGACTTAAGAGAGGCAATACAGGCTCTATAGGAGGCTGCATACCAGGGAATGCATAGCGGGCTATATAAGCATCTCCATAGAGGGACTTAAGTGTGCAGTAGGGGCTCTATAATTGTCTCCATGGGGGGACTTAAGGGTCGCAGTAGGGGCTCTATAGGAGGCTGCATAGGGGGGAATGAAGGGCACAGGAGGGGCTCTATAGCAGTCTCCATGGAGGTGCTGAAGGGCGCAGTAGGGGCTCTATAATTGTCTCCATGGGGGAAGTCATGGGCGCAGCAGGGTCTCTATAGGAGGTTCCATTTGGGGGAATGAAGGGCGGAGTAGGGGTGCGATAGGTGTCTCGATGGGGGAATTAAGGGCCGCAGTAGGGACTCTATAGGAGGCTGCATATATGGGAATGAGTAGCGCTGTAGGGGCTCGATAAGAGTCTCCTTGGGGGAATTATGGGGGGCAGTAGGGGCTCTATGGAAGGCTGCATAGGGGCGAATGAAGGGCACAGTAGGGGCCCTATAAGAGTCTCCATGGTAATTAAGGGACGCAGTAAGGTCTCTATAGGAGGCTCCATAGGTGGGAATGAGGAGCGTTTCATGGACTGTATAAGAGTCTCCATGGGGAGACTTTAGAGGGACAGTACAGGTCCTATAGGAGGCTGCACAGTGGGGAATGCAGGGCGCTGTAGGGGCTATATAAACGTCTCCATGGAGGGACTTAATTGCGCAGTAGTGGCTCTATAGGAGGTGCATAGGAGGGAATAAAGGATGCTGTAGGAGCTCTTTAGCAGTGTCCATGGGGGTACATAAGGGGGGGCTCTATGGGAGGTTACATTTGGGGCAATGAAGGGCGTAGTAGGCGCTCTATCGTAGTCTCCATGGGGGAATTAAGAGGCACAGTAGGGGCTCTGTAGGAGGCTCCATAGGGGGGAATGAAGGGCCTAGTAGAGGCTCTTTAGGAGTCTCCATGAGGCGAATTAAGGGGCGCAAAAGGGGCTCCTATAGGAGGCTGCATAGGAGGGAATGAAGGACGCTGTAGGAGCTCTTTAGCAGTGTCCATGGGGGTACTTAAGGGGCGTCGTGGGGGCTCTATGGGAGGTTACATTTGGGGCAATGAAGGGCGTAGTAGGCGCTCTATCGTAGTCTCCATGGGGGAATTAAGAGGCACAGTAGGGGCTCTGTAGGAGGCTCTATAGGGGGGAATGAAGGGCCTAGTAGAGGCTCTTTAGGAGTCTCCATGAGGCGAATTAAGGGGCGCAAAAGGGGCTCCTATAGGAGGCTGCATAGGGGGGAAAGAAGGGAGCAGTAAGGACTCTATACGTGTCTCCATCGGGAGACTTAAGGGGCGCACTAGCGGCTCTATAGGAGGCTGCCTAGGGGAGAATAGAGGGCGCTTTTGGGGCTCTATAAGAGTCTGCATTGGGGGACTTAAGGGGCTCAGTAGGGGCTCTATAGGAGGCTGTATAGGGGGAAATGAAGGGCGCTGTAGAGGCTCTATAAGAGGCTCCATGGGGGCACTTAAGGGGCGCAGCAGGGGCTCTATATGAGGCTGCTTAGGGGGGAATGAAGGGCGCAGTAGGGGCTCTATAAGATTCTACATGGAGGAACATGAGAGTGTAGTAGGGGCTCTATATGAGTCTATATGGAAGGACTTAAGGAGGCAGCAGGGGCTCTATAAGTGTCTCCTTGGGGGGACTTAAGGGGCGCTGTAGGGGCTCTATAGAAGGCTGCATAGGGGGGAAGTAAAAGCGCAGTGGGGGCTCTATACGAGTTTCGATGGAGGACATAAGGGTGCAGTAGGGGCTCTAAATTTTCTCCATGGGGGGACATAAGGGGCGCAGCAAGCGGCTCTATAGGAAGCTGCATGGGGGGAATGGATGGCGCTGTAGGAGCTCTATAAGAGTATCCATGGAGGGACTTAAGGGCACAGTAAGGGCTCTGTAAATGTCTCCATGGGGGACTCAAGGGGTGCAGTAGGGGCTCTATAGGAGTCTGCTTAGGGGGGAATGAAGGGCGCAGTAGGGGCTCTATGAGAGTCTCCATGCAGGGACTTAAAGGGCGCTGGAGGGGCTTTATAGGAGGCTGCATAGGGGGTATTAAGAGCAAGGTAAGGGCTCTATAGGAGGCTCCATACGGCGGAAAGAAGGGCGCAGTAGGGGCTCTAAAGGGGACTCCGTAGGTGGGAATGAAGGTTACAGTAGTGGCTCTATAAGAGTCTCTATGGGGGCACTTTATGGGCGCAGTAGGGGCTCTATAGGAGACTACATAGGTGGGTATGAAGGGCGCTGTAGGGGCTCTATAAGTGTCTCCACGGAGCAAATTAAGGGTGCAGTAGGCTCTCTATAAGAATCTACATGAGTGGAATTAGGGGTTGTATAAGAGTCTCCATTGCCGGCTTCATATGGGGGAATGAAGGGCGCTGTATGGGCTCTATGAGAGTCTCCATGGAGGGAATTAAAGGGTGCAGGAGGGGCTCTATAGGAGGCTGCATAGGGGGGAATTAAGAGCAAGGTAAGGGCTCTATAGGAGGCTCCATAGGGGGGAAAGAAGGGCGCAGTAGGGGCTCTAAAGGAGACTCCATAGGTGGGAATGAAGGACGCTGTAGGGGCTCTATAAGAGACTCCATGGGGGCACTTAAGGGGCGCAGTAGGGGTTCTATAGGAGGCTGCATAGGGGGGAATTAAGAGGGCTGTAGGGGCTCTATAAGAGTTTCCATGGAGGGGCTTAAAGGGCGCAGTTGGGGCTCTAGAGGAGACTACATAGGGGGGAATGAAGGGCACAGTAGGGGCTCTATACGAGTTTCCACAGAGGACTGAAGGGCGCATTAGGGGCTGTATAAGTTTCTCCATGGCTGGACTTGAGGGGCGCAGTAGGGGCTCTGTAGGAGGCTGCCTAGGGGGGAATGAAGGGCGCAGTAGGGGCTATATAAGATTCTTCATGGAGGGACTTAAGGGCGCATTAGGGGCTCTATATTTTTCTTCATTGGAGGACTTAAGGGGCGCAGTAGGGGCTCTGTAGGAGTCTCCATAGCGGGGAATGAAGAGCGCTTTAGCGGCTCTATAAGATTCTCCGTAGAGGGACCTAGGGGTGCTCTAGAGGTTCTATAGGAGTCTCCATGGGGGGCTTAAGGGGGGTTGAAGGGGATCAATAGGAGGCTCCCTAGGAGGGAATGAAGGGTGCTTTAGGGGCTCTGGAAGAGTCTCCCTGGGAGAACTTAAGGGGCGCAGTAGTGGCTCTATAGGAGGGAGCATAGGGAGAAATGAAGAGCGCTCTAGAGGCTTGTATAAGAGTCTCCATAGAGAGACATAAGGGCACAGTAGGGGCTCTATAGGAGGCTGCATAGGGGGAAATGAAGCACGCTGTAGGGGCTCTATAAGAGTCTCTATGGAGGGACGTAAGTGCGCAGAATGGGCTCTATAATTGTCTCCATGGGGGGACTTATAGGGGTGTAGTACGGGGTCTATAGGAGTCTCCATAGGGGGAATGAAGGGCACAGTAGTGACACAATAAGAGTCTTCATGGAGCGACTTAGGGGCACTGTAGGGGCTCTATAGGAGGCTCCATGGGAGCACTTAAGGGGGTACTATGGGCTCTATAGGAGTCTTCCTAGGGGAGAAGGAAGGGCGCTGTAGAGGCTCTATAAAAGTCTCCACGGAGAGACTTAATGGCTCAGTAGTGGCTCTACAAGTGTCTCTATGTGGGGACTTAAGGGGCGGAGTAGTGGCTCTATAGGAGGCTGCATTGGGGAGAATGAAGGGCGATGAAGGGGCTCTATGAGAGTCTCCATGGGGGGGACTTATGGGGCGCAGTAGGGGCTCTACAGGAGGGTGCATATGGCCATATGAAGGGTGCAGTAGGGGCTGTATAAGCGTCTCCGAGGAGGGACTTAAGGCCGCAGTAGGGGCTGTATAAGGGTCTCCATGGGCGGACTTAAGGGGCACAGAAGGGGCTCTATAGGAATCTCCACAGGAGTGAAAGAAGGGCGCTGTAGGGGCTCTATAAGAATTTCCATGGAGGGTCTTAAGGACACAGCAGGGTCTCTATAGGAGGTTCCTTTGAGCGACTCTTGAGCTGTAGTAGGGGTTCTATAGGAGACTCCATAGGTGGGTATGAAGGGCGCTGTTGGGGCTCTATAAGTGTCTCCACAGAGCAAATTAAGGGTGCAGTAGGGTCTCTATAAGAGTCTACATGGGTGGAATTAGGGGTTGTATAAGAATCTCCATGGAGGGGCTTAAGGGCACAATAGGGGCTCTGTAGGAGGCTTCATGGGGGGGATGAAGGTCGCTGTAGGGATTCTATAAGAGTCCCTATGGAGGAACTTAAGGGTGCAGTAGGGGCTCTATAAGAGTCTCCGTGGTGCAACAGGGGCTTTATAGAAGGCTCCATCGGAGCGAATGAAGGGCGCAGTAGGGACTCTATAGGAGGCTGCATATATGGGAATGAGTAGCGTTGTAGGGGTTCGATAAGAGTCACCTTGGGGGAATTATGGGGGGCAGTAGGGGCTCTATGGAAGGCTGCATAGGGGGTAATGAAGGGCGCTCTAGGGGCTCTATAAGAGTCTCCATGGTAATTAAGGGGCGCAGTAGGGTCTCTATAGGAGGCTGCATAGGGGAGAATGAGGAGCGTTGTATGGACTATCCAAGAGTCTCCATGGGGAGACTTAAGGGGCGCAGTAGGGGCTCTATAATTGCCTCCATGGGGGGACTTAAGGGTGCAGTAGGGGCTCTAAAGGAGGATGCATAGCGGGGAATGAATGGCGCCGTAGGGGCTGTATAAGCATCTCCAAGGAGGGACTTAAGGCCGCAGTAGGGGCTGTATAAGGGTCTCCATGGGCAGACTTAAGGGGCGCAGTAGAGGCTCTATAGGAATCTCCATAGGAGTGAAAGAAGGGCGCTGTAGGGGCTCTATATGAATCTCCATGGAGGGTCTTAAGGACGCAGCAGGGTCTCTATAGGAGGCTCCTTTGAGGGACTCTTGAGCTGTAGTAGGGGTTTTATAGGAGACTCCATGGGGGGACTTATTTGGCATAGTGGGAGCTCTATAGTGGGATTCTTGAGGGGGATTTAAGGGAACTGTAGTGGCTCTAGAGTTGGCTCCATGGGGGGACTTAGGAGGTGCAAGAAGGGCTCTAGAGGATGCTCCGTGGGGGGACATAAGGGCACAGTATTGGCTCTGTAAGAGTCTCCATGGAGGGACTTAAGGGCACTGTAGGGGTTCTATAAAAGTCTCCATTGGGGGAGTTAAGGGGTGCAGTAGTGGCTCTATAGGAGGCTTCATTGGGGGATTTGAGGGGTGTAGTAGGGGTTCTATAGGAGGCTCCTTGGGGGGAACATTTAGCATAGTAAGAGCTCTATAGGACGCTCTTTCGGGGGGACTTAAGGGCGCTGTAGGGACTCTGTAAGAGTCTCCATGGGGGGACTTAAGCGGCGCAGTAGTGACTCTATAGGAAGGTGCACAGGGGGGAATGAAGGGCGCTGTAGGTGCTCTATAAGGGTCTCCATGGGGGGACTTAAGGGGTGCAGTAGTGGCTCTATAGGAGTCTGCAAAGGGGAGAATGAAGGGTGCTGTATGGAAGGGTGCTCTTACAGAACAAGAGTCTCCATGGAGGGACGTAAGGGCACAGTAGGGGCTCTGTAAGAGGCTTCATGGTGGGAATTAAGGGGTGCAGTAGGGGGTCTAAAACATTCTCCTTGGGGGGACATAAGGGGCGCAGTAGGGGCTCTATAAGAGTCTCCATGGGGGGACTTAAAGGGCGCAGTAGTGGCTCTATAGTAGGGTGCATAGGGGGCAATGAAGGTGCTGTAGGGGCTCTATAGGATTCTCCATGGAGGGACTTAAGGGCACAGTAGGGTGTCTATAGGAGGCTCCGTGGGGGGACTTAGGATTTGCCGTAGGGGCTTTATAGTAGTCTCCATGGGGGGACTTAAGGGCACAGTATTGGCTCTATAGGAGACTCCATAATGGGGAATGAATGGCGATGTAGAGGCTGTATAAGAGTCTCCAAGTAGGGACTTAATGGCGCAGTAGGGGCTCTATAGGAGTCTCCATGGGGTGACTAAGGGGTGCAGTAGGGGCTCCATAGGAGGCTGCATAGGAGGTAATGAAGGGCGCTGTAGGGGCTTTATAAGAGTCTCCATGGAGGGACTTAAGGGGAGCAGCAGGGGCGTCGTAGTGGCTCTATAGGGAGGAATGAATGGCGCAGTAGGGGCTCTATAAGAGTCTCCACGGGGGGACTTAATGGGCACAGTAAGGACTCTATAAGAGGCTGCATAGGGGGGAATGAAGGGCGCTGTAGGGTCTCTATAAGAGTCTTCAAGAGGGGACTTCAGGATGCAGCAGGGTCTCTATAGGAGGCCCCATGGAGGGACTCTTGGGGTGTAGTAGGGGCTCTATAGGAGGCTCCATTGGGGAACTTATTGGGCATAGTAGGAGCTCCATTGGAGGCTCCTTGGGGGGGACGTAAGGGCATTGTAGGGGCTCTATAGGTGGCTCCATAGGGGGACATAGGGGGTGCAGTAGGGACTCTGTAAGAGTCTCCATGGGGGCCTTAAGGGCAGAGTAGGGGCTCTACATAATGCTCCTTGGGGGGGAATCAAGGGCGCCGTAGGGGCTCTATAAGGTTCACCACGGAGGGATGTAAGGGCGCAGTAGACTCTATATAACTGTCTCCATAGGAGGACATAAGGGGCGCAGTAGAAGCTCTATAGGAATCTCCATAGGAGTGAAAGAAGGGCGCTGTAGGGGCTCTATAAGAATCTCCATGGAGGGTCTTAAGGACGCAGCAGGGTCTCTATAGGAGGCTCCTTTGAGGGACTCTTGAGCTGTAGTAGGGGTTCTATAGGAGACTCCATGGGGGGACTTATTGGGCATAGTAGGAGCTCTATAGTGGGCTTCTTGAGGGGGATTTAAGGGAACTGTAGAGGCTCTGGAGTTGGCTCCATGGGGGGACTTAGGAGGTGCAATAGGGGCTCTAGAGGATACTCCGTGGGGGGACATAAGGGCACAGTATATGCTCTATAGCAGTCTCCTTCGGGGGGAATGAAGGGCGCTGTAGGGACTCTGTAATAGTCTCCATTGGGGGATTTAAGGAGCGTAGAAGGGGCTCTATAGGAGGCTGCCTAGGGGGGAATGAAGGGGGCTGTATAATAGTCTCCATGGGGGGACTTAAGGGGCGCAGTAGTGGCTCTATAGGAGGCTGCAAAGGGGGGGAATGAAGGGTGCTGTATGGGCTCTATAAGAGTCTCCATGGAGGGACTCAGGGCCACAGTAGGGGCTCTATAAGAGTCTCCATGGGCGGACTGAAGGGGTACAGAAGGGGCTCTATAGCAGGCTGTATAGGGGGGAATGAAGGGTGCTGTATGGGCTCTATAAGAGCCTCCATGGAGGGACTCAAGGTTGCTGTAGGGGCTCTGTAAGAGTCTCCATGGACGGACTTACGGGCGTAGTAGTGGCTCTATAATTGTCTTCATTGGACGGACTTAAGGGGCGCAGTAGGGGCTGTATAGGAGTCTCCGTAGGGTGGAATGAGGGGCGCTGTAGGGGCTCTTTAAGACTTTTCAAGGGGTCCTGTAAGGTGCTGTAAGGAGTCTCCATGGGGGGACTTATGGTGGGTAGTAGGGGATCTATGGGAGGCTCCCTAGGGGGGAATGAAGGGCGCTGTATGGCCTCTATAAGAATCTCCACGGAGGGATTCATGGGGCGTAGTAGGGGCTCTTTAGGAGGCTCTATAAGGGGGACTTAAGGGCACTGTAGGGGCTTTGTAAGAGTCTCCATGGCCGGATTTAAGGGGCACAGTAGGGGCTCTAGAAGAGTCTAGATGGGAGGAATTCAGGGGGGCAGTACAGGCTCTATAGGAGCGAATGAAGTGCGCTTTTGACTTAAGGAGTCTCCATGGGGAGGCTCCTTGGGGGGGATTTAAGGGAACTGTAGTGGCGCTATAGTTGGCTCCATGGGGAGACTTAGGGGGTTCAGTAGGGGCTTTATAAGACTCTCGATGGGAGGACATAAGGGACGCAGAATGGGCTGTATAGGAGGCTCCATAGTGGGGAATGAAGGGCACAGTAGGTGCTCTATAAGAGTCTCCATTGGGAGACTTAAGGGATCAGTAGGGGCTCTCTACGAGTCTCCGTGGGAGGACTCAAGGGCGCGGTAGCAGCTCTATAGGAGGCTCCATAGGGGGGATTGAAGGGCGCAGTAGGTGCTCTATAGGAGGCTTTTTAGGGGGGAATTAATGGCACTGTAAGTGCTCTATAAGCATCTCCATGTAGTGACTTAAGGATGCTGTAGGGGCTTCATAAGTGTCTCCTTGGGCGGGACTTAAGAGACGCAGTAGGGGCTCTATAGAAGGCTGCACAGCAAGGGAAAGAAGGGCACAGTAGGGGCTCTATAATAGTCTCCATGGGGGCAATTAAGCGGCGCAGTAGGGGATCTATAGAAGGTTGCATGAGGGGAATTTAGGGTGCAATTGGGGCTCTATAAGAGTCTCCATGGACGGACTTAAGGAGCGCAATAGGGGCTCTATAGGAGGCTCGATAGGGGGGACATAAGGGCGCTGTAGGGGCCCTATAAGCATCTCCAAGGGGGGACTTAAGAGGGGCAGAAGAGGCTCTATAGGAGGCTGCATAGCGGGGCGCTGTAGGGGCTCTATAAGAGTCTCTATGTAGGGACGTAAGGGCGCAGTAGGGGCTCTATAGGAGGCTCCACAGTGGGGAATGAAGGGCATTGTAGGGGCTCTATAGGAGGGCGGGTACTTAGGTGGGAATGAAGGGAGCTGTAGGGGCTCTATGAATTTCTCCAAGGGGGGACTTAAGGGGCGCAGCAGGAGCTCTATAGGAGGCTCCATAGCGGGGAATAAAGGGTGCTGTAGGGTCTCTATAAGAGCCTCCACGAAGGGACTTAAGGGGGCAGTAGGGGCTCTATGAATTTCTCCAAGGGGGGACTTAAGGGGTGCAGCAGGAGCTCTATAGGAGGCTCCATAGCGGGGAATAAAGGGTGCTGTAGGGTCTCTATAAGAGCCTCCACGAAGGGACTTAAGGGCGCAGTAGGGGCTCTAAAAGAGTCTCCATGGGAGGACTTAAGGGGCTGAATAGGGGCTTTATAGAAGGCTCATAAGGGGGAATGAAGTGCGCTGTAGGGGCTCTGTCTCAATTGGGGGACTTAAGAGGGGCAGAAGAGGCTCTATGTACTTAAGTTGCTCATTAGGAGCTCTATAGGAGGCTGCATGGAGGGAAATGAAGAGCACTTTAGGGGTTCTAGAAGAGTCTCTATGGAGGGATGTAATGGCGCAGTAGGGGCTTTATACGAGTCTCCATGGGGTGACTTAAGGGGTGCAGTAGGGGGTCTATAGGAGCCTGCATAGGGGGGAAAGAAGGACACAGCAGGGGCTCTATAACAGTCTCCATGGGGGGACTTAAGAGGGGCAGTAGAGGCTCTATGGAAGGCTGCATAGGGGGGAATGGACGGCGCTGTAGGGGCTATATAAGAGTCTCCATGGAGAGGATTAAGGGTGCAGTAGGGGCTCTATGTGTCTCCATGGGGGGACTCAAGGGACGCAGTAGGAGCTCTATAGGAGGCTCCATAGGAGCGAATGGAGGGCACAGTTGGGGCTCTATAAGAGTCTCCATGGGTGGACTTAAGGGTGCAGTAGAGGCTCTGTAAGTGTCTCCATGGGGGGACATAAGGTGTGCAGAAGGGGCTCTATAGGAGGCTGCATACAGGGGATTGAAGGGCACTGTAGGGGATTTAGAAGAGTCTCCATGGGGGGACTTAAGAGGGGCAGTAGATGCTGTACAGGAGGCACCATAGGGGGGGAAAGAAGGGCGCAGTAGTGTCTCTGTAAGTCTCCTTGGAGGGGATTAAGGGGCGCAGTAGGGGTTCTATAGCCGGCTGCATAGGGTGAAATGAAGGGCGCAGCAGGGGCTCTAAAAGCGTCTCCATGGGGGGGACTTAAGGGCGTTGTAGGGGCTCTATAAGAGTCTCTATGGAGTGATGTAAGGACACAGTAGGGGCTCTGTAAGAGTCTCCATGGGGGGGATTTAAGGGGCACAGTAGGGGCTCAGTAGGAGGGTCCTTAGGGGAAAATGAAGGGCTCTGTAAGTCTCCATGGAGGGACTTAAGGGATGCTGTAGGGGCTCTATAAGAGTCTCCATGGAGGGACCTAAGGGAGTAGTAGGCTCTCTATAAGTGTCTCCATGAGGGGCTTAAGGGGCGCATTCAGGGCTCTAAAAAAGGCTCCATAGGAGAAAATGCAGGTCGCAGTAGAGGCTCTATAACAGTCACTATGGCAGGACACAAGGTCGCAGTAGGGGCTCTATAAGAGTCTCCATGGGGGGACTTAGAGGGGCAGTAGAGGATCTATACTAGGCTGCATAGGGGGGAATGGAAGGCGCTGTAGGGACTCTATAAGAGTCTCCATGGGGGAATTAAGGGGCGCGGTAGGGGCTCTATAGGAGGCTGCATAGGAGAAAATGAAGGGCGCAGTAGAGGCTCTAAAAGTGTCTCCATGGGGGGACTTAAGGGGCGCAGTAGGGGCTCTATAAGAGTCTCCATGGGGGAAGGAAGGGGTGCAGAAGGGACTCTATAGGAGGGTCCTTAGGGGGGAATGAAGGGCGCTGTAGGGGCTCTATAAGAGTCTCCATGCGGGAACTTAATAGGGGCAGTAGAGGTTCTATAGGAGGCTGTATAGCAGGGAATGAAGGGCGCAGTAGGGGCTCTAAAAGTGTCTCCATGGGGGGATTTAAGGGGCACAGTAGGGGCTCCATAGGAGGCTCCATAGGGTGGAATGAAGGGTGCAGTAGGGGCTGTGTTAGAGGCTCCATGAGGGGACGTAAGGGGAGCAGTAGGGGGTCTATAGGAGTCTGCACAGGGGGGAATGAAGGGCGCTGTAGGGGCTCTATAAGAGTCTCCATGGAGGGACTTAAAGGTGCAGTAGGGTCTCCATAAGTGTCTCCATGACGGGCTTAAGGGGCCCAGTCAGGGCTCTAAAGGAGGCTCCATAGCAGGAAATGTAGGGCTCAGTAGTTGCTTTATAAGAGTCTCCGTGGGGGAATTAAGAGGCGCAGTGTTGGGTCTATAGGAGGGTCCATAGGATGGAAAGTAGGGCGCTGTAGGGGCTCTATAAGAGTCTCCATGGGGGAACTCAATAGGGTCAGTAGAGCCTATATAGGAGGCTGTATAGCGGGGAATGAAGGGCGCAGTAGGGGCTCTATAGGAGGCTCCATAGGGCGGAATGAAGGGCGCAGTAGGGGCTGTATAAGAATTTCCATGGGGGAATGAAGGGTCCCAGTAGCGGCTCTATAGGAGGCTTCATAGGGGGGACTGATGGGTGCTGTACGAGCTCTATAAGAGTCTCTATGGAGGGACGTAAGAGTGCTGTAGGGGCTCTATAAGTGTCTCCATGAAGGGACTTAAGGGCACAGTAGGGGCTCTATAAGAGCCTCCATGGGGGGACTTAAGGGGTGCATTAGTGGGTCTATAGGATTCTCCAAAGGGGGTAATGAAGAGCGCTGTGGGGCTCTATAAGGGTCTCCATGGGGGGACTTAAGAGGGACAGTAGAGGCTCTATATTAGGCTGCATAGGGGGGAATGGAGGGCGCTGTAGGCGCTCTATAAGAGTCTCCCTGGAGGAACTTAAGGCCGGTGTAGGGGCTCTATCGGATGCTGCATAGGGGGGAATGAAGGGCGCAGTAGGGGCTCTCTAAGAGTCTCCATGGGGAGACTTAATAGGGGCAGTACAGGCTCTATAAGAGGCTCTATAGCGAGGAACGAAGGGCGCAGTATGTGCTCTATAGGAAGCTTCATAGGTGGTAATGAAGGGCGCAGTGGGGGCTGTATAAGAGTCTCCATGGGGGACTTAAGGGGCGCAGTAGGGTCTCTATAGTCGGCTCTGCAGGGGGCAATGAAAGGCGCAGTAGGGGCTGTATAGGAGTCTTCATAGGGGGGGAATGAAGGGCGCTGTACGGGTTCTATAAGAGTCTCTATGGAGAGACCTAAGATTGCTGTAGGGTCTCTAGAAGAGTCTCCATGGGGGGACTTAAGGGCACAGTAGGGGCTCTATAGGAGGCTCCATAGGAGGAAATGAAGGGCGCAGTAGAGGCTCTAAAAGTGTCTCCATGGGAGGACTGAAGTTGGGCAGTAGAGGCTCTGTAGGAGGCTCCTTTGGGGGAAATGAAGGGTGCTGTAAGGGCTCTGTAAGAGTCTCCATGGGGGAATTAAGGGGCGCATTAGAGTCTCTGTAGGAGGCTACATAGGAGAAAATGAAGGGCGCAGTAGGGGCTCTAGAAGAATCTCCATAGAGGTACTTAAGGGCACAGTAGGGGCTCTATAGTAGACTTCATAGGGGGGAATGTAGGGCACAGTAGGGGCTCTATAGGAGGCTTCATAGGCAGGAATCAAGGGCGCTGTAGGGGCTCTATAAGAGGCTCCATGGGGGATTAAAGGGGCGCAGTAGGGGCTCTATAGGAGGCTCCACAGGGAGGAATAAAGGGTGCAGTAGGGGCTCTATCGGAGGTTACATACGCGGGAATGAAGGGTGCAGTAAGGGCTCTATAAGACTGTCCATGGTGGGACTTAAGGGCACAGTAGGGGCTCTAAAATTGCCTGCAAGGGGGGACTTAAGGGGCACATTAGGATCTCTATAGGAGGCTGCATAGGGGGAAATGAAGGGCCCTTTAATGTCTCTATAAGAGTCTCTATGAAGGGAAGTAGTTGCGCAGTAGGGGCTCTATAAGTGTCTCCTTGGGACGACTTAAGGGGCGCATTAGGGGATCTACAGGAGGCTCCTTAGGGGAGAATGAAGGGTGCCGTTGGGGCTCTATAATACTCTCCATGGGAGGAACTTAATGGGCACAGTAGCGGCTGTATAGGAGGCTCCATAGGAGGGAATGTAGGGCATAGTAGGGGCTCTATAAGAGTCTCCATTGGGGAAGTAAGAGGCAAAGTAGGGGCTCTATAGGAGGCTCCATAGGGGGAATGAAGGGCGCTGTAGGGGCTTTATAATAGTCTCCATGGGGGGAGGGAAGGGCGCAGTAGGGCCTCTATAGGAAGCACCATAGAGGGGATTGAAGGGCGCAGTAGGGGCTCTATAAGTGTCTCCGTGGGAGGCCTTAATGGTCACAGTAGGTGCTGTATATGAGGCTGTTTAGGGGGTAATCACGGGCGCTGTACATGCTCTATAAGCATCTCCATGTAGGGACTTAGGGACGCTGTAGGGGCTCCATAAGTGTCTCCTTGGGTAGGACTTAAGGGGCGCAGTAGGGGCTCTATAGAAGTCTGCACAGCGGGGAAAGAAGGGCACAGTAGGAGCTCTATGATAGTCTCCATGGGGGGAATTAAGGGGCGCATTAGGGGATCTATAGAAAGGTTGCATGGGGGGAACTTAGGGAGCTATAGGGACTCTATAAGAGTCTCCTTGGGGGTCTTAAGGGCGCAGTAGGGGCTCTATACAAGGCTCCATAGGTGGGAATGAAGGGCGCAGTAGTGGCTCTATAAGCGTCTCCATGGAGGGACTTAAGAGGCTCAGTAGAGGCACTATAGGAGGCTGCATAGGGGGGAATGAATGGGGCTATAGGGGCTGTATAAGTGTCTCCCTGGAGGGACTTAAGGGTGCTCTATCAGCTCTAAAAGAGTCTCCACGGAGGGACTTAAGGGCGCAGTAGGGGTTCTATAAGAGTCTTTATGGGGGGACTTCGGGGGCGCAGTAGGTACTCTATAAGAGTCTCCATTGGGAGACTTAAGGGCGCAGTACGGGGTCTGTATGAGTCTCTGTGGGAGGACTTAAGGGCGCAGTAGGGACTTTATAGGAGGCTCCATAGGGGGGAATGAAGTGCTCTGTTGGGGCTCTATTAATGCCTCCATGGAGGGACGTAAGGGCACAGTAGGGGCTCTATAGGAGCATCCATAGAGCGGAATGAAGGGCATAGTATGGGCTCTATAAGAGTCTCTATGGAGGGACGTAAGGGGCGCACTAGGGGATCTATAAGATTCTCCATGGAGGGACTTAAAGGAGCAGTAGGGGCTCTATAGGTGGCTCCATAGGGGGAATGAAGTGCGCTGTGTGGGCTCTATAAGAGTCTCCATGGAGGGACTTAAGGGGGCAGTAGCGGCTCTCTAAGAGTCTACATGGGGGGACTTAAGGGGTGCAGTAAGGGCTCTATAAGAGGCTGCATATGGTGGAATGAAGGGCGCTGTAGGGGCTCTATAAGAGTCTATGTGGGGGACTTAGGGAGCACAGCAGCAGCTCTATTCAAGGCTCCATAGGGGGGAATGAATGGTGCAGTAGGGGCTCTATAAGAGTCTCCTTGGAGGGACTTAAGGGCGTAGTAGGGGCTCTATAAGAGTCTCCATGGAGGGACTTAAGGGTTGCAGAAAGGGATCTGTAGGAGGCTGCATAGGGGAGAATATAAGTGTCTCCATGGAGGGACGTGAGGGCGCAGTAGGGGCTCTATAATTGGGGGGACTTAAGCGGCGTTGTAGAAGCTCTATAGTAGTCTCCATAACGGGGAATGAAGGACGCAGCAGGGTCTCTATAAGAGGCTCCATGCAGGGACTCTTGGGGTGTAGTAGGGGCTCTATAGGAGGCTCCATGGGGGGACTTATTTGTCATAGTAGGAGCTCTATAGGAGGCTTCTTGGGGGGGACTTAAGGGCAGTATCTCTGCCAGTATGTCTCTTCTCCTCTGTCCCCTCAGAAGAGACCATCACAACACCCCACACCACTATTTTGAATCTAGCCGAGCCAGTAATGAGTAAAATATTTGTTCGAGCGAAGGTATTTAGTGCATGGCTACAGGACAGTACAGTCATTTACCATCTCATACATAGTTTTGTTGCACGCTTGTTTCCAAAAGGGTATTTTAATCTTTGGAACAGCCATGACTACAAATCTCAGTAGAGAACTTTTCAGTACTCACCAGCACAGAAGATGTCCTTTCCCACAACCTAAAGCAGGGCCTTTCAGCACAGGGAAGCCAAGCGTGTCTGATCCTGTTGAATTTCATCCTTGTCTTGCCAGCCTCACTGCTCTTTCACAGCCTGGTACAGGGCACCACTTCATTGCAGAATTATTTTCAACAAAGGCCTGAGGGAAAAAAAGGAAAACATTTACCACAAGAGATCAGATTACATCATTGACACAAACCAATCTCTATTCATCAGCTTCCACTGAAGGAACCAAGTGAAATAGTGGAAGGACAACCTTGTAGCTACTTTGAGAGGCTTTTAAAAATAGTTTTAAAAAGAAAATAATCGGATCTCCACCTTGAAAATGGTACTTTTTAAAGTAACAGCAGTACTCCACCCTTTTGTTCAGATGCAAAGGACTTGCATCCCAAACAAAATGCTCAATGCCTGCAAGTCAATTCCTTGCTGTAAACTTCTTCTCTGGGTGCACCTGCAATACATCAATTAACAGAGCTGACTCTTGCAGCTGAAAAGCGTTACTGATTACAGCAAAAATCCCACACTCTACCCCCATGCAATAAACTTGAAATGAGAACTCGATTAACTCAGGAATTTCCCTCCAATCGTTTCGGGTTAATGCAGCAGATCTTTTGTAAAACTTATATCTAATAAATGAGGAGGACAAGCATCTGTCACTGCTTTGCTTCACTCCCATACCAGTACCCAGCTACTGCAAAGCGAGGGAATAAAAGATCAGTTGGCTCTGATCATCTAGTTTGCATCTTGCCTCGTTAGGCCTGGTCCCTGTGCGTCAGAGACTCGGCACACACAGACAGCACTGCAGACAAACACCCTCTGGCCCCACTGCCAATGCATAAAAAAGTGCCTTCTAGCATGTAGCAGTTCGGAGCTGCCCGGGAAGAGAAAAAAGGGCAATTCAAAGATGACTTTCACAAACAATTTGCACTGGTGGAAATGAACCCATCGACCACTCAAACCGGAAAACCAAACCCAGGTTTGCCATCTTCTCTTCCTACACAGCAATCACAGCAATCACAGGGGGCTGGATTATCGCTCCTTATTTCTTTATGAATTATTTGATCCCTCATTAACACCGCTCCCCGCCTCGTTGTCACCCCTGCACACAGCCCCACCCCCCCTTCCCCACTCGGCTGGGGTGACCCCGTGCTCACGGGGCTCGGTCAGGGCTGCTGCCGCTGCACCCGCTCATGGGACCCGGTGGCGGGGGGCAGGGGGTGTGTGTGTGTGCCAGGAGCCACCGGTCTGAGCGCGTGGGGCCTGGGAGAACATGTTCAGTGATGGGGGGGCTGCGGGGCTTCTGCAGTAAGAGCCCCTTCTTGTAACCCCCCCGGAAGGGACTTAAAAGCCGGGCAGCAGCCCCGGAGAGCAGAGCCCCTGCCTCGTTCCTCGCCGCTGCCCACTGAGTCGTGCGCGTGCAGCCGCCCGGCGGGAGGAGCCCCGGCCCCACCCCCACCGCGCGGCCCCGCAACGCCATGCGGGTTCAGAACGGTTGATGGGAGGAGTGGGGCTCAAGGGGCTGAGCGGGGCTCAAGGGGCTGCGCGAGCCCCCAACTGCAGAACGGAGGTGGGGGGGGCGGCGGCGGCGGGCGGTGCGGCGGGGCCCATGGTGGGTAGGGGGGCACGGTGCGGTGGGGTCCGGGGGAGACGAGGGGGGGAACACCCCGAGAGAGACCGAGGTGGCGAAAGAGGGCGTTGAGGCACCGCGGAGGGGAGAGACCGTGGTGGAGCGGGCGCTGAGGGGCGGGGAGTGCGATGGGGGGGTCCCCTGAGCAGCAGGGGGTGCCCTGAAGGGGGGGGGGGGGTTGATAGAGGGGAGGGGAGTGCTTTTGGGGGGGGGTCCCTCAAGGGCAAGGGGTGCACTGAGGGGCGGCAGGTGCGATGGGGAGGGGGTCCCTGAAGGGCTCTGGGAGAGGCCGGGGCGGGGTACCTGGCAGGGAGGGCTCCACCCGGTCCCTTCACTACTCCCGCTGATGCTCCCCCGACCCCAGACTATGGCACAGCCCATGCTCCAGGCGGACCCTCTCATGCTACTGAAGCTGCACACCATAATCCCTTGGCAGCGCGAAGCCAAGGAGAGCGGTGGTCGCGGGCGAAGCCCCGCCACTGGCGCAGCGCCCGTGAGGCTGGCCAGTCACTCCCACAGCTCCAGCCAGATGCTGCCCAGCACGGCTGGTGAGGGGGGGGGGATGAGCAGTGGCACAGGGGGGTGCAGGGAGCGTCGCCTGGGCTGCTTGCCTGGAGCTGAGGGCCTGCGGGCTCTGTGCCAGGCTGCCCCGGCCAGACTGCTGCTCAGGCAGCAGGAGGTGGGCGACCCCCAGCAGCCAGGGACTGTTGCCCACCCTCTCCTCTCTACTTCTGAGCCTTGTGCCCAGTTCTGGAATGCCCACCGTAAAGCAGCTATGGAAGTGCTGGAGCGGATCCAGAGGAGGGCTACAAAGATGATGCGAGGGCTGGAGCACCTCCGCTCAGAGGACAGGCTGAGAGAGTTGAGGCTGTAGAGCCTGGAGAAGAGAAGGCTCCGGGGAGGCCTTGGAGCGGCCTTCTGGTGCCTGAAGGGGGCCTACAAGAAAGCCAGGGAGGGCCTTTTGACAAGAGCAGGCAATGCTGCTTTAAATAGCAGGAAGGGGAAAGATTTAGATTCGACATGAGGGAGAAATTCTTCACAGTGAGGAGGTGAGATCCTGGCACAGGTTGCCGTGGGAAGCTGTGGATGCCCCCTCCCTGGAAGTCTTCAAGGCCAGGTTGGATGGGGTCTTGATAAGCTTGGTCTGGTGGGAGGTGTCCCTGCCCATGGCTGGGGGGTTGGAACTGGATAATCTTTGTTCCGGTCCCTTGCAACCCAACCCATCCTCTGATTCTGTGAAGCAGGCAGAGCTCTGTGCACTGGGGCTGGGTGATCGGCTGCCTCCCCCTCCCCCCCAGCTGAGCCTTGCTGGCACAGCTGTCTGTTGGCAGTGCCTTCTGACAGCTTGACAGGCTGTTACGGGATTTTTTGCATCCTGCCTTTCTCTGTGAACTCTGCAATGTTGCGCTAGCCCCAAGGAGCTGCCTGTTGGCAGTCCCTAACCAGTGGCACTGGAGAGGGGGGGGGCAGAAATACAAGTAAGTTGGGGCTGGGTTAGCATGAGCTCTGTGAGCCCTGCTCCTCCGGTAGGTGTGTTGTGGAACAGTTCTGGGTTTGCTGTCTCAGCAAGGCTCTCTTCTAGGCTGTTCAGGAGCTGTAAGACAGTATTTATGCGTGTGAATGCAGGTGAATCTGGATTTGGGATCCAGAGGAAGGCAACAGAGGCTGGGCCAGATCGCTACATTCCCAGCCGCAGCACGATGCGGATGGAGTTGGTCAATTTCCTCCTCAGCAAAAAGCAGGACCCTGCTGAGAAGTCACCTGCCAAGAAGGTGAGCACGTGGCTAAGTTACAATGACTACAGGAAGCCAACTGTAAGTTCCGTCAGGCCGGTGCGTGAGGCTGACAGCCCCAACCATCGCTGCTTCTGGCTCTGGGCTTCGAGAGCCTGGGATGAGGTCGAAGCTGTCGCGCCCTTGAATGGAGCAGGTAAACGGGAGCGTGGCTGTTCTGCAGGGACATTTCCCTGGGCAGCGGGAAGAGCCTCTGCCACTTGTGGTAGCAGCGCCCAGCTCTGGGCTAGTGAGGCTTTCCAATGTATCAGGCTAGCGGGGCACAAAGCTGTGAGCCTGTGCCCGGTGTCTACGTGGGGAGCTGTTCTGGAGTGCGTACGCTGTGCTCTGAAATGGATTGCTGAAGCATTTGGCTCCTTATGGCTGTGGCTTTCTCCACTGGCCAGAAGACGCTGAACTTGCCACTCTTCTGTATGAGAATGGCAGTGTCCTGCTCGCAGTGTCTGAGGAAAAAACACTAGGAGCTGGCTGGCTGCAGCTGACCCCCCACTACAGCTGTGCACCTCCTGATTCTAGGAGAAGGGGGCTTAGGTGTGTGCTCTGCCAGCTGCAGTTTTAAGGGCAGCACGGGCTGTGTGTTTCGCTTGCATCTTGCTGAGGGTGGATTGTCTCTGTAGGAGCACCAGAAAGCCTGGGCAGTGAATCTGAACGGCTTTGACACAGAAGAGGAAAAGTATCCTCTATGGCTCTCAGGGCCTCTATGAAGAGACTTAGGGGCTCTGTAAGTGCCTCCATGGAGGGACCTGAGGGGCAGTAGGGGCTCAGTAAGAGTCTCCATGGGGGGACTTAAGGGACGCAGTAGGGGCTCTATACAAGGCTCCATAGGGGGGGGATGAAGGGTGCTGTAGGGGCTCTATAAGAGTCTCCACGGAGGAAATTAAGGGCGCAGTAGCGGCTCTATAGGAGTCTTCATGCGGGGAACTTAAGGGCTGCAGTAGAGGCTCTACAGGAGGCTGCATACGGGAGAATGAAGGGTGCTGTAGGGGCTGTATAAGACTCTCCATGGAGGGACTTAAGGGCGCAGTAGGGGCTCTGTAAGTGTCTCCATCGGGGGACTTAAGGGGGTAGTAGCGGCTGTAAAAGAGGCTGCATAGGGGGGAATGAAGGATGCTGTAGGGGCTCTGTAAGAGTCTCCATGCAGGGACTTAATGGGCGCAGTACGGGCTCTATAGGAGGCTCCATAGGAGAAAATGAAGAGCGCTGTAGGGTCTCTATAAGATTCTCTATGGAGGGACGTAAGGGCGCTGTAGGGGACCTATAAGAATCTCCATGGAGGGACATAAGGGCGCAGTAGGGGCTCTATAAGAGTCTTCATGGGGGGACTTAATGGGCGCCATAGGGGCTCTATGGCAGACATCATAGGGGGAATGAAGGGCGCAGTTAGGTCTCTATAAGAATCTCTATGGAGGGACGTACAGGCGCTGTAGGGGCTCTCTAAGAGTCTCCATGGAGGGACTTAAGTGAGCAGTAGGGGCTCTATAAGAGTCTCCGTGGGAGGACTTAAGGGGCACAATAGGGCCTTCATAGAAGGCTCCATAGAGGGGAATGAGGGGCGCTGTAGGGATTCCATAAGAGTCTACATGTAGGGACTTAAGGGGTGCAGTAAGGGCTTTATATGTTTCTCCATTGGGGGACTTAATGTATGCAGTAGGGGCTCTATAGGAGGCTCCATAGGAGAAACTGAAGGGCACAGTAGGGGCTCTATAAGAGTCTCCATGGGGGGACTTAAGGGGCGCAGTAGGGACTGTTTAGGAGGCTCCATAGGAGAAAATGAAGGGTGCTTTAGGGTCTCTATAAGAGTCTCTATGGAGGGACGTAAGGGCGCAGCAGTGATTCTATGAGAGTCTCCATGGGGGAACTTAAGGGGCTCAGTAGGGGGTCTGTAAGAGTCTCCATAGGGGGGAATGAAGGGCGCTTTAGGTGCTGTATAAGAATCTCCATGGGGGGACTTAAGGGTGCATTAGGGTCTCTATAAGTGTCTCCATGAGGGGCTTAAGGGTCTCACTCTCCTCCACAGGAGGAAATGTAGGGCACAGTATTTTCTCTTTAAGAGTCTCCGTGGGGGAGTTCAGGCTCTATAGGAGGGTCCATAGGGGGGAATGAAGGGCGCTGTAGGGGCTTTATAAGAGTCGCCATGGGGGCACTTAATAGGGGCAGTAGAGGCTACATAGAATGCTGCATATTGCGGAATATAGGCTGCAGTAGGGGCTCTATAAGTGTCTTCATGGGGCGGACTTAAGGTGCGTAGTAGGGGCTCTATAGGAGGCTGCATAGGGGGGAATGAAGAGCGCTGCAGGGGCTCTAAGAGTGTCTCCATGGGGGAATTAAGGGGAGCAGTAGGGGCTCTATAAGGGTCTCCATGAAGGGACTTAAGGGAGGCAGTAGGGGCTCTATAGGTGGCTCTATGGGGGGAATGTAGGGCGTAGGAAGGGCTCTATAAGAGTCTTGATGGGGGAATTAAGGGGCGCAGTAGGGGCTCTGTAGAATGATCCATAGGGGGGAATGAAGAGTGCAGTAGGGGCTGTATAAGAATTTCCATGGGGGAATGAAGGGGCACAGTAGGGCTCTATAGGAGTCTCCATAGGGGGGAATTAAGGGTGCTGTATGGGCTGTATAAGAGTCTCCATGGAAGGACTTAAGAGCACAGTAGGGGCTCTATAAGTGTCTCCATGGAGGAAATTAAAGGAAGCAGTAGGGGCTCTATAGGAGGTTCCATAGCGAGAATGGAGGTCGCAGTAGTGACTCTATAATGGTCTCCATGGGGGGACTGAAGGGGCGCAGTAGGTGCTCTATAGGATCCTGCATAGGAGGGAATGAAGGGCGCTGTAGGGTCTATTTAAGAGTCTCCGTGGTGGGACTTAAGTGTGCCAGGAAGAGGTCTATAGGAGGCTGCATAGGGGGGAATGAAGGGCATTGTAGTGTCTCTATAGGAGTCTCCATGGAGGGGCTTAAGGGCGCAGTAGGGGCTGTATATGTGTCTCCATTGGGGGACTTAATGTACGCAGTAGGGGCTCTATAGGAGGCTCCATAGGAGAAAATGAAGGGCGCAGTTGCGGCTCTAAAAGTGTCTCCATGGGGGGACTTAAGCGGCACAGTAGGGGCTTTATAGGAGGGTCCATAGCGGGGAATGAAGGCCGCAGTAGGGGCTCTATGACTGTCTCCATGGGGGGGGGACTTAAGGCATGAAGTAGGGGCTCTATAGAGGGCTTCATAGGGGAGAAAGAAGTGTCTGTAGGGGCTCTATAAGAGTCTCCATGTAGGGACTTAAGCACGCAGTAGGGGCTCTATAGTAGTCTCCTTTTGGGGGAATGTAGTGCACAGTAGGGTCTCTATAAATGTCTCCGGGGGGGAATTAAGGGGCACAGTAGGGGCTGTATAGGAGGCTCCATAGGAGGGAATGTAGGCCGCAGTATGGGCTCTATAAGAGTCTCCATGAAGGGACTTAAGGGCACAGGAGAGGCTCTGTAAGTGTCTCCATAGAGGGACTTAAAGGACACAGTAGGGGCTCTATAGCAGGCTGCATAGGGGCAAATGAAGGGTGCAGTAGGGGCTATGTAAGAGTCTCCATGGGGGGACTTCAAGGCGCAGTAGAGGCTCCATATGAGACTGCATATCGGGGATTCAAGGGCGCTGTAGGGACCCTATAACTGTCTACATGGAGGGACTTAAGGGCGCAGTAGGGTCTCTATAGTAGTTTCCATTTGGGGGAATGAAGGGTGCAGTAGGGTGTCTATAGGAGGCTCCATAGGAGGGAATGTAGGCCACAGTACGGGCTCTATAAGAGTCTCCATGAAGGGACTTAAGGGCTCAGTAGGGGCTTTGTAAGTGTCTCCATGGAGGGACTTAAGGGACGCAGTAGGGACACTATAGGACGTTCCATAGGGGGGAATGAAGGGCACTGTAGGGTCTGTTTAAGAGTCTCCATGGTGGGACTTAAGTGTGCCAGTAGGAGCTCTATAGGAGGCTGCATAGGGGGGAATGAGGGGCATTGTAGTGTCTCTATAGGAGTCTCCATGGAGGGGCTTAAGGGCACAGTACGGGCTCTATATGTGTCTCCATGGAGGGACTTAAGTGGCGCTGTAGGGGCTCTATATGTGTCTCTATTGGGGGACTTGATGTACGCAGCAGGGGCTCTATAGGAGGCTCCATATGAGAAAATGAAGGGCGCAGTTGGGGCTCTAAAAGTGTCTCCATGGGTGGAGTTAAGGGGCACAGTAGGGGCTCTATAGGAGGCTCTATGGGGGGGGAATGTAGGGCGTAGTAGGGGCTCTAGAACAGACTTGATGGGGGAATTATGGGTGTAGTAGGGGCTCTATAGGAGTCTCCTTAGGGGGGAATGAAGAGCACAGTAGGGGCTGTAAAAGAGTCTGCATAGGGGAATGAAGGGGCGCAGTAGGCCTCTATAGGAGGCTTCATTGGGGGGAATTAAGGGCGCTGTCCGGGCTCTATAACAGTCTCCATGGAGGGACTTAAGCATGCAGTAGGGGCTCTAAAAAAGTCTCACTGGGAAGACTTAACAGGCGCAATATGGGCTTTATAGAAGGCTCCATAGTGGGAAATGAAGAGTGCTGTAGGGTCTCCATAAGATCCTCTATGGAGGGACGTGAGGGCGCTGTAGGGGCTCTATAAGAGTCTCCATGGAGGGACTTCAGGGCGCATTAGAGGATCTTAAAGAGTCTACATGTAGGGACTTAAGGGGCACAGTAGGGGTTCTATAGGAGACTCCACAGGGAGGAATGAAGAGCCCTGTAGGGGCTCTAGAAGAGTCTCCATGGGGAGAGTTAATAGGGGCAGAAGAGGCTATGAAGGAGGCTGCTTTTGGAGCAATGCAGGGTGCTGTAGGGGTTCTATAAGAGCCTCCGTGGGAGGACTTAAGGGGCGCAACAGGGCCTTCATAGAAGGCTCCATAGGGGGGAATGAGGAGCGCTGTAGGGATTCTATAAGAGTCTCTATGGTGGGACTTAAGGGGCGCAGTAGGGGCTCTATATGTGTCTCCATTGGGGGATTAATGTACGCAGTAGGGGCTTTATAGGAGGCTCCCTAGGAGAAAATGAAGGGTGCTGTAGGGGCTCTATAAGAGTCTCCATGGGGGGACTTAAGGGACGCACTAGGGGCTCTGTAGGGGTGTGCATAGGGGGGAATGAAGGGCGCAATAGGGGCTTTATAACAGTCTCCATGGGGGGGATTTAAGGCGTGAAGTAGGGGCTCTACAGGAGGCTTCTTTGGGGGGGAAAGAAAGGAGTTATAGGGGCCCTATAAGAGTCTCCATGGAGGGACTTAAGGGAGCAGTAGGGGCTGTATAAGAGTCTTTATGGAGGGACGCACAGGCACTGTAGGGGCTCTATAAGAGTTTCCATGGGTGGACTTAAGGGCGCTTTAGAGGCTCTAGAAGAGTCTACATGAGGGGACTTAAGGGGCACAGTAGGGGCTCTATAGGAGGGTCCATGGTGGGAATGAAGGGTGCTGTAGGGGCTCTAGAAGAGTCTCCATGGGGGGACTTAATAGGGACAGCAGAGGCTGTAAAGGAGGCTGCTTATGGAGAAATGGAGGGTGCCGTAGGGGTTCTGTAAGACTCTCCATGGAGAGACTTGAGGGTGCAATAGTGGTTCTATAAGAGTCTCTGTGGGAGCAGTGTAATAGGGCCTTCATAGAAGGCTGCATACGGGGGAATGAGGGGCGCTGCAGGGGTTCTGTAAGAGTCTCTATGGAGGGACTTAAGAGGCGCAGTAGGGGCTCTATATGTGTCTCCATTGGGGGACTTAATGTACGCAGTAGAGGCTCTATAGGAGGCTCCATAGAAGAAAATGAAGGGTGCTGTAGGGGCTCCATAAGAGTCTCTATGGAGGGACGTAACAGCGTAGTAAGGGTTCTATAAGAGTCTCCATGAGGGGGACTCAGGGACGCAGTAGGGGGTCTATAGGAATCTCCGTAGGGGGGAATGAAGGGTACTGTAGGGGCTCTATAAGAGTTTCCATGGGTGGACTTAAGGGCGCATTAGAGGCTCTAGAAGAGTCTACATGAGGAGACTTAAGGGGCACAGTAGGGGCTCTATAGAAGGCTCCATAGAAGAAATAGAAGGGCGCTGTAGGGGCTCTATAAGTGTCTCCATGGGGGGGACCTAAGGCGCGCAGTACGGGCTGTATAGGAGTTTCCACAGGGGGGAATGAAGGGCGCTGTAGGGGCTCTATAAGAGTCTCCATGGAGGGACTTAAGGGGGCAGTAGGGTCTCTATAAGTGTTTACATGAGGGGCTTAAGGGGCGCAGTCTCTGCTCTATAGGATGCTCCATACAAGGAAATGTAGCGCACAGTAGTTTCTCTCTAAGAGTCTCCCTGGGGGAATTAAGGGGCGCAGTACGGGCTCTATAGGAGGGTCCATAGGGGGGAATGAAGGGCGCTGCAGGGGTTCTAAGAGTGTCTCCATGGGGGGACTTAAGGGCGCTGTAGGGGCTCTATAAGGAGGCTCTGGGGGGGGGGAACGTAGGGCATAGTATGGGTTTTATAAGTGTCTTGATGGGGGAATTAAGGGGCACCGTAGGGGCTCTATAGGAGGCTTCATAGGAGAAAATGAAGGGTACTGTAGGGGCTCTATAAGAGGGACAGAGGGCGTCGTAGAGGTCTGTAAGAGTCTCTATGGAGGGACTTCAGGGACGCAGTACGGCCTCTATACGAATCCTTACAAGGAAATGTAGGGCGCAGTACGGGCTCTATAGGAGTCTCCATGGGGGATTTAAGGGGGGCAATAGGGGCTTCATAGAAGGCTCCATAGGGGGGAATGAAGTGCGCTGTAGGGGTTCTATAAGAATCTCTATGGAGGGATTTAAGGCGCGCAGTAGGGGCTCTATATGTGTCTCCATTGGGGGACTTAATGTACGCAGTAGGGGCTCTATAGGAGGCTCCATAAGAGAAAATTAAGGGCGCAGTTGGGGTTCTAAAAGTCTCTCCATGGAGGGACTTCATGGGCAGTAGGGGCTCTATGGGAGGCTCCATAGGAAGGACTTAAGGGCGCAGTAGGGGCTGTATAAGAGTCTCCATGGAGGAATTAAGAAGTGCAATAGGGGCTTCATAGAAGGCTCCATAGGGGGGAATGAAGGGCGCTGTAGGGGTTCTATAAGAATCTCTATAGAGGGACTTAAGCGGTGCAGTAGGGGCTCTATATGTGTCTCCTTTGGGGGACTTAATGTACGTGCAGTAGGGGTTTGTATAAGAGTCTCCATGAAGGGAGTTAAGGGTGCAGTAAGGGCTCTATAAATATCTCCATGGGGGGATGTTGGGGGCGCAGCCTGGGCTCTATAGGAGGCTCGATACGAGGAAACGTAGGGTGCAGTAGGCTCGATATGACTCTCCATAGGGGAATTAAGGTGGGCAGAAGGGACGCTATAGGAGGGTCCATAGGGGGGAATGAAGGGCGCTGTAGGTGCTCTGAAAGTGTCTCCTTGGGGGGACTTAAGGGGCGCAGTGGGGGCTCTACAGGAGACTGCATAGGGTGGAATGAAGGACGCTGAAGGAGCTATAAAAGTTGTCTCCATGGAGGGACGTAAGGACGCAGTATGGGCTATATAGGAGGCTCCATAGGACGGACTTAAGGGCGCAGTAGGGGCTCTATATGTGTCACCATTGGGGGACTTAATGTACGCCATAGGGATTCTATAGGAGGCTCCATTGGAAAAAAGAAGGGCGCAGTTGGGGCTCTAGAACTGTCTCCATGGGGGGAATTAAGGGGTGCAGTAGGACCTCTATAGGAGGCTCCATAGGAGAAAATGTAGGGCACTGTAAGGGCTCTAAAAATGTCTCCATGGGGGGACTTAAGGGCGCTGTAGGGGCTCTATAAGAATCTCTATGGATGGACTTAAGGGGCGCAGTAGGGGCTCTATATGTGTCTCCATTGGGGGACTTAATCTACGCAGTAGGGGCTCTATAGCAGGCTCCTTAGGAGAAAATGAAGGGCGCAGTTGGGGGTCTAAAAGTCTCTCCATGGGAGGACTTAAGGGGCGCAGTAGGGGTTCTATAGGAGGCTCTATGGGGGGGAATGTAGGGCGTAGTAGGGGTTGTATAATAGTCTTGATGGGGGAATTAAGGGTCGCAGTAGGGGCTCTATATGTGTCACCATTGGGGGACTTAATGTACGCAGTAGGGGTTCTATAGCAATCTCCATAGGAGAAAAAGAAGGGCGCTGTAGGGGCTCTAAAAATGTCTCCATGGGGGGACTTCAGGGTGCTGTAGGCACTCTGTAAGAGTCTCTATGGAGGCAAGTAATGGCACAATAGGGCCTCTATAAGAGTCTCCATGGGGACCTTATGAGGCGCAGTAGGGGCCCTATGTGTTTCCATGGAGGGACTTAAAGGCGCAGTAGGGGCTGTATAAGAGTATCCATGGAGGGGCTTAATGGTGCACTATGGGCTCTATATGTGTCTCCATGGTGGAACTTAATGGGCGCAGTAGGGGCTCTATAGGAAGGACTTAAGGGCGCAGTAGGGGCTCTATAGGAAGGACTTAAGGGCGCAGTAGGGGCTGTATAAGTGTCTCCATGGAGGAATTAAGGAGCTCAATAGGGGCTTCATAGAAGGCTACATAGGGGGGAATGAAGGGCGCTGTAGGGGTTCTATAAGAGTCTCTCTAGAGGGACGTAAAGGCGCAGTAGGGGCTCAATAAGAGTCTCCGTGGGAGGACTTAAGGGGCGCAATAGGGGCTTCACAGAACGCTCCATAGGGGGGAATGAGGGGGGCTGTAGGGATTCCATAAGAGTCTACATGTAGGGACTTAAGGGGTGCAGTAAGGGCTTTATATGTTTCTCCATTGGGGAACTTAATGTATGCAGTAGGGGCTCTATAGGAGGCTCCATAGGAAAAAATGAAGGGCGCTGTAGGGGCTCTAAAAATGTCTCCATCGGGGGACTTAAGGGCGCTGTAGGGGCTCTATAAGGGTCTCTATGGAGGGACATAAGGGCGCAGTAGGGGTTCTATAGTAGGGTCCATGGGGCAGAATGAAGGGCGCAGTAGGGGCTCTAAACACGTCTCCATGGGAGGACTTAAGGGCGCTGTAGAGGCTGTAAAAGAGCCTCCATGGGGGGACTTATGGGGCGCAATAGGGGTTCTATAGGAGGCTCCGTAAGGGGGACTTAAGGGCACAGTAGAGTTGTATAAGAGTCTCCATGGGGGAATTAAGGGGCGCAATAGGGGCTTCATAGAAAGCTCCATAGGGGGGAATGAAGGGCGCAGTTATGGATGTATAAGAGTCTGCATGGGGGACTTAAGGGGCGCAGTAGGCGGTTTATAGGAGTCTCCACTGTGGGGAATGAAGGGCGCAGTAGGGGCTGTATAAGAGTCTCCATGGAGGGACTTAAGGGGCGCAGTCTCGACTCTATAGGAGGCTCCATACAAGGAAATGTAGGGCGCAGTTGTTTCTCTTTAAGAGACTCCGTGGTGGAATTAAGGGGCTCAGTACGGGCTCTATAGGACGGATCATAGGGGGGAATGAAGGGCGCTGTAGGGGCTCTATAAGAGTCTCCATGGGGGGACTTAATAGGGGCAGTAGAGGCTACATAGGAGGCTGTATAGCGCGGAATAAAGGGCTCAGTAGGTGCTCTACTAGATTCTCCATGGGGCTCTATAGGAAGCTGCACAGGCGGGAATGAAGGGCGCTGCAGGGGCTTTAAGAGTGTCTCCATGGGGGGACTTAAGGGTGCTGTAGGCGTTCTCTAAGAGTCTCTATGTAGGGACGTAAGGGCACCGCAATGGGTCTCTAAGAGTCTCCATTGAGGGACTTAAGGGCGCAGTAGAGTCTCTGTAGGAGGCTCCATAGGGGAAAAAGAAGGGCGCAGTAGGGGCTCTATAAGAATCTCCATAGAGGGACTTAAGGGCGCAGTAGGGGTTCTATAGTAGGCTTCATAGGGGGGAATGAAGGGCGCTGTAGGGGCTCTATAAGTGCCTCTACGGGTGGACTTAAGGGTCACAGTAGGGGCTCTATAGGAGGCTACACAGGAGAAAATGAAGGGTGTAGTTGGGGCTCTATAAGTGTCTCCATGGGGGGACTTAAGTGCACTGTAGAGGCTCTACAGTAGTCTCTATGGAGAGATGTAAGGGCGCAGTGGAGGCTCTATAATAGTCTCCATGGGGGGAATTAAGGAGCGCAGTAGGGGCTCTATAGGAGGCTCCATGGGGGGGAATGTAGGGCATAGTAGGGGCTCTATAAGAGTCTCCATGAGGGAATTAAGGGGCGCAGTAGTGGCTTTATAGGTGGCTCCATAGGAGAAAATGAAGGGAGATGTAGCGGCTCTAAAAGTGTGTCCATGGGGGGACTTAAGGGCACTGTAGGGGCTCTATAAGAGTCTCCATTGAGGGAATTAAGGGGTGCAGTAGGGGCTCTATAGGAGGCTGCACAGCAGGGAAAGGAGGGCGCTCTGGGGGCTCTATAAATGTCACCTTGGGGGAACTTAAGGGCGCAATTGGGGCATTAAAAGTGTCTCCATATGGGGACTTAAGGGGCGCAGAAGGTGCTCTGTAGGAGCCTTCATAGAAGGGACTTCAGGGGCACAGTAGGGGCTCTACAGGAGGCTCCATGGGGGGCAAAGTAGGGCATAGTAGGGGCTCTATACGAGTCTCCATGAGGGAATTAATGGCCGCAGTAGGGGCTCTACAGGAGGTTCCATAGGGGAAAATGAAGGGAGCTGTAGGGGCTCTAAAAGTGTCTCCATGGGGGGACTTAAGGGCGCTGTAGGGGCTCTACAGTAGTCTCTATGGAGGGATGTAAGGGCGCAGTGGAGGCTCTATAATAGTCTCCATGGGGGGAATTAAGGAGCGCAGTAGGGGCTCTATAGGAGGCTCCATGGGGGGGGAATGTAGGGCATAGTAGGGGCTCTATAAGAGTCTCCATGAGGGAATTAAGGGGCGCAGTAGTGGCTTTATAGGTGGCTCCATAGGAGAAAATGAAGGGAGATGTAGCGGCTCTAAAAGTGTGTCCATGGGGGGACTTAAGGGCACTGTAGGGGCTCTATAAGAGTCTCCATTGAGGGAATTAAGGGGTGCAGTAGGGGCTCTATAGGAGTCTTCATAGGCGGGAAAGAAGGGCTCTGTAGGGGCTTTATAAGAGTCTCTGTGGGGGGACTTAAGAGGGGCAGAAGATGCTCTATAGGAGGCTGCACTGCAGGGAAAGGAGGGCGCTCTGGGGGCTCTATAAATGTCACCTTGGGGGAACTTAAGGGCGCAATTGGGGCATTAAAAGTGTCTCCATATGGGGACTTAAGGGGCGCAGAAGGTGCTCTGTAGGAGCCTTCATAGAAGGGACTTCAGGGGCACAGTAGGGGCTCTACAGGAGGCTCCATGGGGGGCAAAGTAGGGCATAGTAGGGGCTCTATATGAGTCTCCATGAGGGAATTAATGGCCGCAGTAGGGGCTCTACAGGAGGTTCCATAGGGGAAAATGAAGGGAGCTGTAGGGGCTCTAAAAGTGTCTCCATGGGGGGACTTAAGGGCGCTGTAGGGGCTCTATAGTAGGCTTCCTAGGGGGGAATGAAGGGCACTGTAGGGGCTCTATGAGAATCTCCTTGGAGGGACTTAAGGGTTCCGTCAGGGCTCTAAAGGAGGCTCAATAGGAGGAAATGTGGGGCTCAGTAGTTGCTTTATAAGAGTCTCTGTGAGGGAATTAAGGGGCGCAGTAGGGCCTCTATAGGAGGGTCCATATGGGGGAATGAAGGGCATTAGGGCCCTATAGGAGGGTCATAGGGGAGAATGAAGGTCGCAGTAGGGGCTCTATAAGAGTCTCCATCGGGGAACTTAATAGGGGCACTAGAGGCTCTATATGAGGCTGTATAGCGGGGAATGAAGTGTGCAGTAGGGGCTCTAGAAGAGTCTCCATGAAGGGACTTAAGGGCACTGTAGGGTCTGTATAAGAGTCCCCATGGGGGAATTAAGGGACACAGTAGAGTTTCTGTAGAAGGCTCCCTAGGAGAAAATGAAGGGCGCAGTAGGGGCTCTATAGTAAGCTTCATTGGGTGGAATGAAGGGCGCTGTAGGGGCTCTGTAGGAGGCTTCATAGGGGGGACTTAAGGGCGCAGCAGGGGCTCTAAAAGTGTCTCCATTGGGGGACTTAAGGGCAATGTGGGGGCTCTATAAGAGTCTATATGGAGGGACGTAAGGGCACAGTAGGGGCTCTATAAGCGCCTCCATGGGGGGTCATAAGGGGCGCAGTAGTGGGTCTATAGAAGTCTCAACAGGGGGGGAAGGAAGGCCGCTGTAGGGGCTCCATAAAAGTGTCCATGGTGAGACTTAAGGGCTCAGTAGGGGCTCTATAGGAGGCTTCATAGGGGGGAATGAAGGGCGCATTAGGGGCTCTATAAGTGTCTCAATGGGGGGACCTAAGGGCGCATTAGGGGCTCTATAAGAGTCTCCGTGGCGGAAGTAAGGGGCGCAGTAGAGACTCTATAGTAGGCTGCAAAGCGGGGAATGGAAGGCGCTGCAGGGGCTCTATATGAGTCTCCATAGGGGGGAAATTAGGGCATAGTAGGGGTTCTATAAGACTCTCCATGAAGGAATTACGGGGTGAAAGAGGGGCTCTATGGGAGGCTCCATAGGAGAAAATGACGGGTGCAGTAGAAGCTCTAAAAGTGTCTCCATGGGGGGATTTAAGTTGGGCAGCAGAGGCTCTATAATAGGCTGCAGAGGGGGGGAATGGAAGGCACTGTAGGGGCTCTATAAGAGTCTGCCTAGAAGAACTTAAGGGCGCAGTAGGGGCTCTATAAGAGTCTCCATGGGGGAAATAATGGGTGAAAGAGGGGCTCTATATGAGGCTCCATAGGAGGAAATGTAGGGCTCAGTAGTTTCTTTATAAGAGTCTCTGTGGGGGAATTAAGGGGCACAGTAGGGGCTCTATAGGAGGGTCCATAGGGGGCAACGAAGGGCGCAGTAGGGGCTCTAGAAGAGTCTCCATGGGGGAACTTAATAGGGGCAGTAGAGACTCTACAGGAGGCTGTATAGTGGGGAATGAAGGGTGCAGTAGGGGCTCTAAAAGTGCCTCCATGGGAAGACTTAAGGGGCGCAGTAGGGGCTCTATAGGAGGCTCCATAGGGGGGAATGAATGGTGCAGTAGGGGCTGTATAAGAATCTCCATGGGGGAATGAAGGGTCGCAGTTGGGGCTCTATGGGAGACTTCATAGGAGGGAATGAAGTGCGCTGTACGGGCTATATAGGTCCCTCCATAGAGACTCTTAAGAGTGCTGTAGGGGCTCTATAAGAGTGTCCATGGAGGAACTTAATGGGCACAGTAGGGGGTCTATAGGAGGCTCTATAGGGGGGAATGAAAGGCGCAGTAGGCGCTGTAGAAGAGTTTCCATGGGTGGACTTAAGGGCGCATTAGAGGCTCTAAAGGAGTCTACAAGGGGGGACTTCAGGGGCACAGAAGGGGCTCTATATGAGGGTCCATAGGGTGGAATGAAGGGCGCAGTAGAGGCTCTAAAAGTGTCTCCATGGGGGGACTTAAGCTGGGCAGTAGAGGCTCTACAATAGGCTGCTTAGCGGGGAATGGAAGGCGCTGTAGGGGCTCTATAGGAGGCTCCATACGGGGGAATGTAGGCCATAGTAGGGGCTCTATAAGAGTCTTCATAGGGGAAATAGGGGCTCTATAGGAGGCGCCATAGGAGAAAAGGAAGGGCACCATAGAGGCTCTAAAAGTGTCTCCATGGAGGGATTTAACTTTGGGCAGTAGAGCCTCTGAAGGAGGCTACATAGGGGGAAATGAAGGGTGCGGTAGGGGCTCTATAGGAGTCTCCATAGGAGAAAATGAAGGGCGCAGTTGGGGCTCTAAAAGTGTCTCCATGGGGGCCTAAAGGGGCGCTGTAGGGGCTGTATAAGAGGCTCCAAGGGGGGGATGTAGGCCGTAGTAGCAGCTCTATAAGACTGTCCATGGTGGGACTTCATGGGCGCAGTAGGGCCTCTATAGAAGGCTTCATAGGGGGGAATGAAGGGCGCTGTACGGGCTCTGAAAGAGTCTCTATGGAGGAACGCAAGAGTGCTGTAGGGGCTCTATTAGAGTCTCCATAGAGGGACATAAGGGCGCAGTAGGGGCTCTATTGGAGGGTACATAGGCAGGAATGAAGGGCACAGTAGGGGCTCTGAAAGACTCTCCATGGTGGGACTTAAGGGCTCAGTAGGGGCTCTATAGGAGGCTTCATAGGGGAGAATGAAGGGCGCTGTAGGGGCTCTATAAGAGTCTCCATGGAGGAAGTTAAGGGTGCAGTAGGGTCTCTATAAGAGTCTCCATGAGGGGCTTAAGGGGTGTAGTCAGGGCTTAAAGAAGGCTCCATAGGAGGAAATGTAGGACACAGTAGTTGCTTTATAAGAGTCTCCGTGCGGGAATTAAGGGGCACAGTAGGGGCTCTGTAGGAGGTTCCATAGGGGGGAATGAAGGGTGCAGTAAGGTCTCTGTAAGAGTCTCCATGGGGGACTTAAGGGGCGCAGTAAGGGCTCTATAGGAGGCTTCATAGGGGGGAATGAAGGGCCCTGTAAGGGCTCTATAAGAGTCTGTATGGAGGGACGTAAGAGTGCTGTAGGGGCTCTATAAGTGTCTCCGTGAAGGGACTTAAGTGTCTCCATGAGGGGCTTAAGGGGCGTAGTCAGGGCTTTAAAGAAGGCTCCATTGGAGGAAATGTATGGCACAGTAGTTGCTTTATAAGAGTCTCAATGGGGGGACTTAATGGGCGCAGTAGGGGCTCTATAGGAGGTTCCATAGGGGGGGAATGAAGGGCGCAGTAGGGGCTGTATAAGAGTTTCCATGACTGGACTTAAGGGGGCATTAGAGGCTCTAAAAGAGTCTACATGGGGGGACTTAAGGGGCACAGTAGGGGATCTATAGGAGGGTCCATAGGGTGGAATGAAGAGCGCGGTAGTGACTCTATGAGAGTCTCCAAGGGGGAACTTAATAGCGGCAGTAGAGACTCTATAGTAGGCTGCATAAGGGGGAATGGAGGGCGCTGTAGGGGCTCTATATGAGTCTCCCTGGAGGGACTTAAGGTTGCAGTAGGGTCTCTATAAGTGTCTCCTTGAGGGGCATAAGGGGCGTAGTCAGGGCTCTAAAGGAGTCTCCGTAGGAATAAATGTAGGGCGCAGTAGTTGCTTTATAAGAGTCTCCGTGGGGGAATTAAGGGGCACAGTAGGGACTCTATAGGAAGCTCCATAGCACAGAATGAAGGGCGCAGTAGGGGCTCTGTAAGAGTCTCTATGTAGTGACATAAGGGCACAGTAGGGGCTCTATAAGAGTCTCCATGGGGGGACTTAAGGGGCACAGTAGGGGGTCTATAGGAATCTCCGTGGGGGAAAATGAAGGGCACTGTATGGGCTCTATAGGAGTGTACATAGGCGGGAATGAAGGGCGCAGTGGGGGCTCTAAAAGACTGTCCATGGGGGGACTTAAGGGTCCAGTAGGGGCTCTATAAGTGTCTCCCTGAGCGGCTTAAGAGGCGCAGTCAGGGCTCTAAAGGAGGCTCAATAGGAGGAAATGTAGGGTGCAGTAGTTACTTCATAAAGTCTCTGTGATGGAATTAAGGGGCGCAGTAGGGGCTCCACAGGAGAGTCCGTAGGGGGGAATGAAGGGCGCTGTAGGGGCTCTAAAAGTGTCTCCATGGAGGAACGTAATAGGGGCAGTGGAGGCTGTATAACGGGGAATAAGGGCGCAGTAGGAGCTCTATAAGAGTCTCCTTAGGGGGACTTAAGGGTCCATTAGGGGCTCTATAAATGTCTCCATGTGGGGAATTAAGCGTGCAATAGGGGCTCTATAGCAGGCTCCGTTTGGGGGAAGGAAGGGCGCTGTAGGGGCTCTAGAAGAGTCTCCATGAAGGGACTTAAGGGTGCTGTATGGGCTCTAAAAGTGTCTCCATGGGGGCACTTAATGGGCGCAGTAGGGGCTCTATAGCAGGCTCCATAGGGGGGAATGAAGGGCGCAGTAGGGGCTCTATAAGAGACTCCATGGGGGAAATAAGGGGTGAAAGAGGGGCTCTATAGGAGGCGCCATAGGAGAAAAGGAAGGGCACAATAGAGACTCTGAAAGTGTCTCCATGGAGGGAATTACGTTGGGCATTAGAGCCTCTGAAGGAGGCTACATAGGGGGAAATGAAGGGCACTGTAGGGACTCTGTAAGAGTCTCCATGGGGGAATTAAGGGGCACAGTAGGGTCTCTGTAGACATCTCCATGGGGGACAATGAAGGACGCAGTAGGGGCTCTAAAAGTGTCTCCATGGGGGGACTTAATGGGCACAGTAGGGGCTCTGTAGGAGGCTTCATAGGAGAAAATGAAGGGCGCAGTTGGGGCTCTAAAAGTGTCTCCATGGGGGCCTAAAGGGGCGCTGTAGGGGCTGTATAAGAGGCTCCATGGGGGGGATGTAGGGCATAGTAGTGGGTCTATAAGACTGTCCATGGTGGGACTTAAGGGCGCAGTACGTTCTCTATAGGAGGTTTCATAGGAAGGCATGAAGGGCGCTGTAGGGGCTCTATAGGACGCTGTACAGCGGGGAAAGAAGGGCGCAGCAGGGGCTCTAAAGGAGCCTCCATAGGGGGGACTTAATGGGCGCAGTAGGGCCTCTATAGAAGGTTTCATGGGGGGGATGAAGGGTGCTGTACGGCCTCCATAAGAGTCTCTGTGGAGGAACACACGAGTACTGTGGCGGCTCTATTAGAGTCTCCATGGAGGGACGTAAGGGCAGTGTAGGGGCTCTATAAGGATTTCCATGGGGGGACTTAAGGGGCGCAGTAAGGGCTCTATTGGAGGGTACATAGGCAGGAATGAAGAGTGCAGTAGGGGCTCTATAAGACTGTCCATGGTGGGACTTAAGGGCTCAGTAGGGGCTCTATAGGAGGCTTCATAGGGGGGGATGAAGGGCGCTGTAGGAGCTCTATAAGAGTCTCCGTGGAGGGACATAAGGGTCCAGTAGGGTATCTGTAAGTGTCTCCATGAGGGGCTTAAGGGGCACAGTCAGGTCTCTAAAGGAGGCTCCATAGGAGGAAATGTAGGGCGCAGTAGTTACTTCATAAAGTTTCCGTGGGGGAATCAAGGGGCGCAGTAGGGGCTCTATAAGAGTGTCCAAGGGGGGACTTAAGGGCGCAGTAGGGGCTCTGTAAGAGTCTCAATGGAGGGACTTAATAGGGGCAGTATAGGCTCTATAGGACGCTGTATACCAGGCAAAGAAGGGCGCAGTAGGGGCTCTATAACAGCCTCCATAGGGGGAACTCAAGGAATGCAGTAGGGGCTCTATAGTAGGCTTCATAGTGGGGAATGAAGGGCGCTGTAGGGGCTCTAAAAGTGTCTCCATGGGGGGACTTAAGGGGCACAGTAGGGGCTCTATAGGAGGGTCCATAGGGGGGAATGAAGAGCGCTGTAGGGGTTCTAAAAGTGTCTCCATGGGGGGACTTAAGGGGCACAGGAGGGTCTCTACAGGAGGGTCCATAGCGGGGAACGAAGGGCGCTTTAGGGGCTATATAAGAGTCTCCATGGGGGGAATTAATGGGCGCAGTAGGGGCTGTATAAGAGTCTACATGGGTGGACTTAAGGGCGCGTTAGAGGCTCTAAAAGAGTCTACATGGGGGGACTTAAGGGGCACATTAGGGGCTCTATAGGAGGGTCCATAGGGGGAATGAAGGGCGCTGTAGGGGCTCTATGAGAGTCTCCATGGGGGGACTTAAGGGGTGCAGTAGGGGCTTTATAGGATTGTCCAAAGGGGGGAAATGAAGGCTGCTGTAGGGGCTGTATAAGAGTCTCCATGGGGGAATGAATGGGCGCAATAGGGACTCTATAGGAGGCTTCATAGGGGGGAATGAAGGGTGCTGTAGAGTCAGTATAAGAGGTTCCACTAAGAGACTTAAGGGCGCAGTAGGGGCTCTAAAACAGTCTCCGTGGGAGGACTTAAGGGGCGCAATAGGGGCTTTATAGAAGGCTCATAGGGGGAATGGAGGGCGCTATAAGGGCTTTATAAGAGTCTCCATGGGGGGACTTCAGTGGGGCAGTAGAGGCTCTATAGGAGGCTGCATAGAGTGGAATGTAGGGCAGAGTAGGGGCTCTATAGGATTGTCCAAACGGGGGAATGAAGGGCGCAGTAGGGGCTGTATAAGAGTCTCCATGGGGGGACTTAAGGGGTGCAGTAGGGGCTCTATAGGAGGCTCCATAAGGGGGAATGAAGGGCTCTATAGTGGCTCTATAAGGGTCTCCATGGGGGGACTTAACAGGGGCAGTAGAGGCTCTATAGTAGGCTGCATAGGGGGGAAAGGAGGACGCTGTAGGGGCTGTATAAGAGTCTTTATGCAGGGACTTAAGGGCACAGTAGCGGCTCTATAAGAGGCTCCATAGTGGGGAATGAATCGTGCAGTAGGGGCTCTATAAGTGTCTCCGTGGGAGGACTTAAGGGGTGCAATAGGGGCGTTATAGAAGGCTCATGGGGGGGAATGGAGGGCGCTGTAGGGGCTTTATAAGAGTCTCCCTGGAGGAACTAAAGTGCGCAGTAGGGGCTCTACAGGAGGCAACACAGGGAGGAAAGTAGGGTGCTGTAGGGGCTCTATAAGAGGGTCCATAGGGGAGGTCTTAATAGTGGCAGTAGAGGCTCTATAGGACGCTGTATAGCGGGTAATGAAGGGCGCGGTCTGCCTGAAGGAACTAAAGGGCGCAGTAGGGCCTCTATAAGTGCCTCCTTGGGAGGACTTAATGGGCGCATTTTGGGATATACAGGAGGTTCCTTAGGGGAGAATGAATGGCGCAGTAGGGGCTCTATAAGAGTCTCCATGGGGAGACTTAAGAGGGGCAGTAGAGGCTCTATAGGAGGCTGCATAGGGGGGAAAGGAGGACGCTGTAGGGGCTGTATAAGAGTCTTTATGCAGGAACTTAAGGGCACAGTAGGGGCTCTATAAGAGGTTTCATAGTGAGGAATGAATCGAGCAGTAGGGGCTCTATAAGTGTCTCCGTGGGAGGACTTAAGGGGTGCAATAGGGGCGTTATAGAAGGCTCATAGGGGGGAATGGAGGGTGCAGTAAAGGCTCTTTAAGACTCTCCATAGGGAGGATTTAAGGGGCGCAATAGGGGGTCTATAAGTGTTTCCATGGGGCTCATAGGGGGGAATGTAGGGCGTAGTAGGGGCTCTATAAGAGTCTCCATGAGGGAATTAAGGGGCGCATTAGGGGCTGTATAGGAGGCTCTAAAGTGTCTCCATGAGGGTTCTTAAGGTCGCAGTAGGGGCTCTAAAAGTGTCTCCATGGGGGGAATTAAGCTCGCAATAGGGGCTCTATAGGAGGCTCCATTTGAAGGAATGAAGGGCGTTGTAGAGGCTGTATAAGAGTCTCCGTGGAGAGGATTAAGGGCGCAGTAGGGGCTCTAAAATTGCCTCCATGGGGGGACTTAAGGGGCGCAGTAGGGGCTCTATAGGAGGCTTCATAGTGGGGAATGGAGGGTGCTCTAGGGGCTCTATAAGAGTCTCCCTGGAGGAACAAAAGGGCATAGTAGGGGCTCTATAAGTGTCTCCTTGGGAGGACTTAATGGGCGCATTACAGGATCTACAGGAGGCTCCTTAGGGGAGAATGAAGGGCGCAGGAGGGGCTCTATAATAGTCTCCATGGGAGGGACTTAAGGGGCGCAGTAGCAGCTGTATAGGAGGCTCCATAGGGGGGAATGTAGGGCATAGTAGGGGCTCTATTAGAGTCTCCATGTGGGAATTAAGGAGGAAGTTGGGGCTCTTTAGGAGGCTCCATGGGGGAAAAGGAAGGGCGTAGTAGGGGCTATAAAAGTGTCTCCATGGGGGGACTTAAGAGGGGTAGTAGAGGCTCTCTAGGACGCTCCATAGGGGAAATGAAGGGCGCTGTAGGGGCTCTGTAAGAGTCTCCATAGAGAGAATTAAGGGCGCTGCAGGGGCTCTATACGAGTCTCCATGGAGGGACTTAAGAGGGGCAGTAGAGGTTCCATAGGAGGCTGCATAGAGGGGAATGAAAGGCACTGTAGTGGCTCGACAAGAGTCTCCATAGAGAGACTTAAGGGCGTAGTAGGGAATCTGTAAGTGTCTCCATGGAGGGATTTAAGTGGGGCAGTAGGGGCTGTATAGGAGGCTGCATAGGGGGGGACTGAAGGGCGCTGTAGAGGCTCTATACGAGGTTCCATAGCGGAGGAATGAATGGCGCAGTAGGGTCTCTATAAGAGTCTCCATGGGGGTACTTAAGGGGTGCAGTAGGGGCTCTGTAGGAGACTGCATAGGGGGGAATGAAGGGTACAGTAGGGGCTCTATAGGAGGCTCCATAAGGGGGAATGAAGGGCTCTATAGTGGCTCTATAAGGGTCTCCATGGGGGGACTTAACAGGGGCAGTAGAGGCTCTATAGTAGGCTGCATAGGGGGGAAAGGAGGGCGTTGTAGGGACTCTGTAACAGTCTTTATGGAGGGATGTAAGGGCTCAGTAGGGGCTCTGTAAGAGTCTGCGAGGGGGGACTTAAGGGGCGCAGTAAGGGCTCTATAGGAGGCTTCTTAGGGGGGGAATGAAGGGCGCTGTAGGGGCTCTATAAGAGTCTACATGGAGGGACTTAAGGGCGCAGTAGGGGGCTCTATAAGAGTCTCTGTGGGAGGACTTAAGGGGCGCAATAGGGGCTGTATAGGAGGCTTCATAGGGGGACTTAAGAGGAGTAGTAGGGGATCTATAGGTGGATCCCTAGGGGGGAATGAAGGGCGCAGTAGGGGCTCTCTAAGAGACTCCATGGGTGGACTTAAGGGGCGCAGTAGGGGCTCTGTAGAAAGCTCCATAGGAGGGACTTAAGGGGCGCAGAAGGGGCTCTATAGGAGTCTCCATAGTGGGAAATGAAGGGCGCTGTGATGACTCTATAACTGTGTCCATGGTGGGACTTAAGGGGCGCAGTAGGGGCTCTATAGGAGGCTCCATAGGGGGGAATGAAGGACGCAATAGGGGCTCTATAAGAGTTTCCATGGTGGGATGTAAGAGCAAAGTAGGTCCTCTATAGGAAGCACCATAGGGGGGACTGAAGGGCACAGTAGGGGCTCTATAGGAGGCTGTTTAGGGGGTAATTAAGGGCGCTGTACGTGCTCTAAAATCGTGTCCATGGAGGGACTTGAGGACGCTGTAGGGGCTCCATAAGTGTCTCCTTGGGTGGGATGTAAGGGGCGCAGTAGGGGCTCTATAGAAGGCTGCGCAGCGGGGAAAGAAGGGCACAGTAGGAGCTCTATAATAGTCTCCATGGGGGGAATTACGGGGCGCAGTAGGGGCTCTATAGTAGGCTCCACAGGGGGGAATCCAGGGCGCAGCAGTGGCTCTGTAAGAGGCTCCATGGAGGGACTTAAGGTGCGCAGTAGAGGCACTATAGGAGGCTGCATAGGGGGGAATGAACGGGGCTATAGGGACTGTATAAGTGTATCCCTGGAGGGACTTAAGGGCGCTCTATCAGCTCTATAAGAGTCTCCATGGAGGGACTTAAGGGCCCAGTTGAGGTTCGATAAGAATCTTTATGGGGGGACTTAGGGGGCGCAGTAGGTACTCTATAAAAGTCTCCATTGGGAGACTTAAGGGCGCAGTACGCGTTCTGTACGAGTCTCTGTGGGAGGACTTAAGGGCACAGTAGGGGCTCTATAGGAGCATCCATAGAGCGGAATGAAGGGCATAGTAGGGGCTCTATAAGAGTCTCTATGGAGAGACTTAAGGGAGTAGTAGGGGCTCTATAGGTGGCTCCACAGGGGGGAATGAAGTGCGCTTTAGGGGCTCTATAAGAGTCTACATGGGGGGGACTTAAGGGGCTCAGTAAGGGATCTGTAAGAGGCTGCATATGGTGGAATGAACGGCGCTGTAGGGGCTCTATAAGTTTCTCCATGGAGGGATGTGAGGGCGCAGTAGGGGCTCTATAATTGGGGGGACTTAAGTGGCGCTGTAGAAGCACTATAGTATTCTCCATAGCGGGGAATGAAGGGCACTGTAGGGGTTCTATAAGAGGCTCCATGGAGAGACTCTTGGGGTGTAGTGGGAGCTCTATAGGAGGCTTCTTGGGGGGGACTTAAGGGCAGTATCTCTGCCAGTATGTCTCTTCTCCTCTGTCCCCTCAGAAGAGACCATCACAACACCCCACTCCACTATTTTGAATCTAGCCGAGCCAGTAATGAGTAAAAATATTTGTTCATGTGAAGTTATTTAGCGCATGGGTTCAAGACAGTACAGTCATTTACCTTCTCATACAAAGTTTTGTTGCACGCTTGTTTCCAAGACGGCATTTTAATCTTTGGAACAGCCATGACTACAAATCTCAGTAGAGAACTTTCCAGTACTCACCAGCACAGAAGATGTCCTTTCCCACAACCTAAAGCAGGGCCTTTCAGCACAGGGAAGCCAAGCGTGTCTGATCCTGTTGAATTTCATCCTTGTCTTGCCAGCCTCACTGCTCTTTCACAGCCTGGTACAGGGCACCACTTCATTGCAGAATTATTTTCAACAAAGGCCTGAGGGAAAAAAAGGAAAACATTTACCACAAGAGATCAGATTACATCATTGACACAAACCAATCTCTATTCATCAGCTTCCACTGAAGGAACCAAGTGAAATAGTGGAAGGACAACCTTGTAGCTACTTTGAGAGGCTTTTAAAAAGAAAATAATCGGATCTCCACCTTGAAAATGGTACTTTTTAAAGTAACAGCAGTACTCCACCCTTTTGTTCAGATGCAAAGGACTTGCATCCCAAACAAAATGCTCAATGCCTGCAAGTCAATTCCTTGCTGTAAACTTCCTCTCTGAGTGCACCTGCAATACATCAATTAACAGAGCTGACTCTTGCAGCTGAAAAGCGTTACTGATTACAGCAAAAATCCCACACTCTACCCCCATGCAATAAACTTGAAATAAGAACTTGATTAACTCAGGAATTTCCCTCCAATCGTTTCGGGTTAATGCAGCAGATCTTTTGTAAAACTTACATCTAATAAATGAGGAGGACAAGCATCTGTCACTGCTTTGCTTCACTCCCGTACCAGTCCCCAGCTACTGCAAAGCGAGGGAGTAAAAGATCAGTTGGCTCTGATCATCTAGTTTGCATCTTGCCTCGTTAGGCCTGGTCCCTGTGCGTCAGAGACTCGGCACACACAGACAGTGCTGCAGACAAACACCCAGCGCTCTCTCTGGCCCCACTGCCAACGCATAAAAAAGTGCCTTCTAGCATGTAGCAGTTCGGAGCTGCCCGGGAAGAGGAAAAAAGGGCAATTCAAAGATGACTTTCACAAACAATTTGCACTGGTGGAAATGAACCCATCGACCACTCAAACCGGAAAACCAAACCCAGGTTTGCCATCTTCTCTTCCTACACAGCAATCACAGCAATCACAGGGGGCTGGATTATCGCTCCTTATTTCTTTATGAATTATTTGATCCCTCATTAACACCGCTCCCCGCCTCGTTGTCACCCCTGCACACAGCCCCACCCCCCCTTCCCCACTCTGGATGGGGGGACCCCGTGCTCACGGGGCTCGGTCAGGGCTGCTGCCACTGCCCCCGCTCACGGGACCTGGTGGCATGGGGCAGGGGGTGTATGTGTGCCGGGAGCCACCGGTCTGAGCACGTGGGGCCTGGGCAGACACGTTCAGTGATGGGGGGGCTGCGGGGCCTCTGCAGTAAGAGCCCCTTCTTGTAACCCCCCCAGGAGGGACTTAAAAGCCGGGCATTGGCCCCAGAGAGCGGAGCCCCCGCCTCGTTCCTTGCTGTTGCCCACTGAGCAGCACGCGTGGAGCTGCCCAGCCGGAGGAGCCCTGGCCCCACCCCCACCGCGCGGCCCCGCAACGGCGTGCGGGTTCAGAACGGTTGATGGGAGGAGCGGGGCTCGAGGGGCTGAGCGGGGCTTGAGGGGCTGCGCGAGCCCCCAACTGCAGAACGGAGGTGAGGGGGGCGGTGCGGTGGGGGCCGCGGCGGGCGTAGGGGCCATCTGCAGTTGGGTCCGGGGGAGATGAGGGGGGGAACACCCCGAGAGAGACCGAGGTGATGAAAGGGGGCATCGAGGCACCGCGGAGGGGAGAGACCGTGGTGGAGCGGGCGCTGAGGGGCGGGGAGTGCGATGGGTGGGTCCCCTGAGCAGCAGGGGGTGCCCTGAAGGGTGGAGGGGGGGGTGATAGAGGGGAGGCGCTGAGGGACGTGGAGTGCTTTTGGGGGGGGTCCCTCAAGGGCAAGGGGTGCACTGAGGGGCGGCGGGTGCGATGGGGAGGGGGTCCCTGGGGGGCTCTGGGAGAGGCCGGGGCGGGGTACCTGGCAGGGAGGGCTCCACCCAGTCCCTCCGCTGCCCCCGCTGACACACACCCCCCCCCAGACTATGGCACAGCTCATGCTCCAGGCGGACCCTCTCGTTCTACTGAAGCTGCACACGATGATCCCTGAGGCACTGCCCCTGCAGTGGCAGCGCGAAGCCAAGGAGAGCGGTGGCCGCGGGTGAAGCCCCACCACTGGCGCAGCGCCCGTGAGGCCAGCCAGTCACTCCCACAGCTCCAGCCAGACGCTGCCCAGCATGGCTGGTGGGGGTGGGAGGGGGAGCAGTGGCACAGGGGGGTGCGGGGAGCGTCGCCTGGGCTGCTTGCCTGGAGCTGAGGGCCTGCAGGCTCTGTGCCAGGCTGCCCCGGCCAGACTGCTGCTCAGGCAGCAGGAGGTGGGCGACCCCCAGCAGCCAGGGACTGTTGCCCACCCTCTCCTCTCTACTTCTGAGCCTTGTGCCCAGTTCTGGAATGCCCACCGTAAAGCAGCTATGGAAGTGCTGGAGCGGATCCAGAGGAGGGCTACAAAGATGATGCGAGGGCTGGAGCACCTCCGCTCAGAGGACAGGCTGAGAGAGTTGAGGCTGTAGAGCCTGGAGAAGAGAAGGCTCCGGGGAGGCCTTGGAGCGGCCTTCTGGTGCCTGAAGGGGGCCTACAAGAAAGCCAGGGAGGGCCTTTTGACAAGAGCAGGCAATGCTGCTTTAAATAGCAGGAAGGGGAAAGATTTAGATTCGACATGAGGGAGAAATTCTTCACAGTGAGGAGGTGAGATCCTGGCACAGGTTGCCGTGGGAAGCTGTGGATGCCCCCTCCCTGGAAGTCTTCAAGGCCAGGTTGGATGGGGTCTTGATAAGCTTGGTCTGGTGGGAGGTGTCCCTGCCCATGGCTGGGGGGTTGGAACTGGATAATCTTTGTTCCGGTCCCTTGCAACCCAACCCATCCTCTGATTCTGTGAAGCAGGCAGAGCTCTGTGCACTGGGGCTGGGTGATCGGCTGCCTCCCCCTCCCCCCCAGCTGAGCCTTGCTGGCACAGCTGTCTGTTGGCAGTGCCTTCTGACAGCTTGACAGGCTGTTACGGGATTTTTTGCATCCTGCCTTTCTCTGTGAACTCTGCAATGTTGCGCTAGCCCCAAGGAGCTGCCTGTTGGCAGTCCCTAACCAGTGGCACTGGAGGGGGGGGGGGGGGGCAGAAATACAAGTAAGTTGGGGCTGGGTTAGCATGAGCTCTGTGAGCCCTGCTCCTCCGGTAGGTGTGTTGTGGAACAGTGCTGGGTTTGCTGTCTCAGCAAGGCTCTCTTCTAGGCTGTTCAGGAGCTGTAAGACAGTATTTATGCGTGTGAATGCAGGTGAATCTGGATTTGCGATCCAGAGGAAGGCAACAGAGGCTGGGCCAGATCGCTACATTCCCAGCCGCAGCACGATGCGGATGAAGTTGGTCAATTTCCTCCTCAGCAAAAAGCAGGACCCTCCTGAGGAGTCACCTGCCAAGAAGGTGAGCACGTGTCTAAGTTACAATGACTACAGGAAGCCAACTGTAAGTTCCGTCAGGCCGGTGCGTGAGGCTGACAGCCCTAACCATCGCTGCTTCTGGCTCTGGGCTTCGAGAGCCTGGGATGAGGTCGAAGCTGTCGCGCCCTTGAATGGAGCAGGTAAACGGGAGCGTGGCTGTTCTGCAGGGACATTTCCCTGGGCAGCGGGAAGAGCCTCTGCCACTTGTGGTAGCAGCGCCCAGCTCTGGGCTAGTGAGGCTTTCCAACGTATCAGGCTAGCGGGGCACAAAGCTGTGAGCCTGTGCCCGGTGTCTACGTGGGGAGCTGTTCTGGAGTGCGTACGCTGTGCTCTGAAATGGATTGCTGAAGCATTTGGCTCCTTATGGCTGTGGCTTTCTCCACTGGCCAGGAGACGCTGAACTTGCCACTCTTCTGTATGAGAATGGCAGTGTCTGGGGAAAAAACACTAGGAGCTGGCTGGCTGCAGCTGACCCCCCACTACAGCTGTGCACCTCCTGATTCTAGGAGAAGGGGGCTTAGGTGTGTGCTCTGCCAGCTGCAGTTTTAAGGGCAACACGGGCTGTGTGTTTCGCTTGCATCTTGCTGAGGGTGGATTGTCTCTGTAGGAGCACCAGAAAGCCTGGGCAGTGAATCTGAACGGCTTTGACGCAGAAGAGGAAAAGTCCCCTCTATGGCTCTCAGGGCATCTATGAAGGGACATAAGGCCGCAGTAGGGGCTCTATAAGTGCCTCCATGGAGGGACTTGAGGGGCAGTAGGGACTCTGTGAGAGTGTCCATGGGGGAACTTAAGGTCTGCAGTAGGGGCTCTATAGGAGGCTGCAAACAGGAGAATGAAGGGTGCTGTAGGGGCTCTATAAGAGTCTCCATGGAGGGACTTAAGGGTGAAGTAGGGGCTCTGTAAGTGTCTCCATCGGGGGACTTCAGGGGGCAATAGGGGCTGTATAAGAAGCTGCATAGGGGGGAATGAAGGGCGCTGTAGGGGCTGTATAAGAGTATCCATGGACGGACTTAAGGGAGCAGTAGGGGCACTATAAGTGTCTCCATGGGGGGGATTAAAGAAAGCAGTAGGGGCTCTATGGGAGGCTCCATAGCGGGAATGAAGGGCACAATAGTGGCTCTATAATGGTCTCCATGGGGGGACTTAAGGGGCGCAGTATGTGCTCTATAGGAGCCTGCATAGGAGGCAATGAAGGGTGCTGTAGGGGCTTTTTAAGAGTCTCCATGGTGGGACTTAAGTGTGGCAGTAGGAGCTCTATAGGAGGCTGCATAGGGGGGAATGAAGGGCATTGCATTGTCTCTATAAGAGTCTCCATGGTGGGACTTAAGGGCGCAGTACGGGCTCTATATGTGTCTCTATGGAGGGACTTAATGGGCGCAGTAGGGCTCTATAGGAGGCTCCATAGGGGGGAATGAAGGGCGCAGTAGGGACTCTATATGTGTCTCCATTCGGGGACTTAAGGGTCGCAGTAGGGGCTCTATAGGAGGCTCCATAGGAGGATATCTAGGGCACAGTAGTTTCTCTTTAAGAGTCTAGGAGGGGGCATTAAGGGGCGCAGTACGGGCTCTATAGTAGAGTCCATAGGGGGGAATGAAGGGCGCTGTAGGGGCTCTAGAAGAGTCTCCATGGGGGGAATTAATAGGGGCAGTGGAGGCTACATAGGACGCTATATAGCGCAGAATAAAGGGGGCAGTAGGGGCTCTATAAGTGTCTCCATGAGGGGCTTAAGGGGCGCAGTCTGGGCTTTAAAGGAAGCTCCTTAGGAGGAAATGTAGGGCTCAATAGTTGCTCTGCAAAAGTCTCTGTGGGAGAATTAAGGGGCGCAGTAGGGGCTCTATAGGAGGCTCCATGGGGGGGAATGAAGGGCGCTGTAGGGGCTCTATAGGAGGCTGCATAGGGTGGAATGAAGCGCGCAGTAAGGCCTCTATAAGACTGTCCATGAGGGGGACTTAAGGGGCGCAGTAGGGGCTCTATAGGAGGCTGCATAGGGGGACCTTAAGGGCACAATAGGGGCTCTATAAGTACCTCCTTGGGGGGAATTAAGGGGCGCAGTAAGGAGTCTATAGGAGTCTCCATAGGCAGGAAGGAAGGCTGCAGTAGGGGCTCTATAAGAGTCTCCATGGGGGGACTTAAGAGCGCAGTGGGGGCTGTAAATTGCCTCCATGCGAAGACTTAAGGGGCGCAGTAGGGGCTCTGTAGGAGGGTCCATAGGGGGTAATGAAAGTCGCAGTAGGGACTGTATAAGAGTCTCCATGGGGGAATGAAGGGTGGCAGTAGGGGCTCTATATGAGGCTTCATAGGGGGGAATGAATGGCGCTGAACGGACTCTATAAGGGTCTCTATGGAGGGACGTAAGAATGCTGTAGGGGCTCTATAAGAATCTACCTGTGGGGACTTCAGGGGCACAGTAGGGGCTGTATAGGAGGGTCCATAGGGGGGAACGAAGGGCGCAGTAGGGGCTCTATAGGAGGGTACATGGGCGGGAATGAAGGGTGCAGTAGGGGCTCTATAAGTCTCTCCATGGGGGGGACTTAAGGGGTGCAGTAGGGGCTATATAGGAGGCTTCATAGGGAGGAATGAAGGGCGCTGTAGGGGCTCTATAAGAATCTCCATGAAGCGACTTAATGACGCAGCAGAGTCGGTATAGGAGGGTCTCTTGGGGTGTAGTAGGGGCTCTATAGGAGGCTCCATGGGTGGACTTTTATAGGCATAGTAGGAGCTCTATAGTAGGGTCCTTGGGGGGGATTTAAGGTAATTGTAGTGGCGCTATAGTTGGCTCCATGGGGGGTTCAGTACGGGCTCTATAAGTCTCTTGATGGGGGGACTTACGGGGCGCAGAATGAGCTCTATAGGAGGCTCCATAGTGGGGAATGAAGGGCACAGTAGGGGCTATACAAGAGTCTCCATTGGGAGACTTAAGGGCGCAGTAGGGGTTCTATAGGAGTGTCTGTGGGAGGACTTAAGGGCGCAGTAGGGACTTTATAGGAGGCTTCATAGGGGGGAATGAAGTGTGCTGTTGGAGCTCTATTAGTGTCTATAGTGGAGGGAGATAAGGGCACAGGAGGGGCTCTATAGGAGCATACATAGAGCGGAATGAATGGCATAGTAGGGCCTCTATAAGAGTCTCTATGGAGGGACTAAGGGGTGCAGTAGGGGCTATATAAGAGTCTCTATGGAGGGACTTAAGGGGACCAGTAGGGGCACTATAGGAATCTTCATAGGGGGGAATGAAGGGCGCAGAATGGTCTCCATAAGAGTCTCCTTGGAGGGACTTAAGGGGGCAGTAGGGGCTCTCTAAGAGTCTACATGGGGGGACTTAAGGGGCGCAGTAAGGGCTCTATAAGAGGCTGCATATGGTGGAATGAAGGGCGCTGTAGGGGCTCTCTAAGAGTCTCTGTGGGTGGACTTAAGGGGCGCAAGTAGGGCCTCTACAGGATGCTCCATAGGGAATGAAGGACGATGTAGGCGCTCTATAAGTGTCTCCATGGAGGGATGTGAGGGTGCAGTAGCGGCTCTATAATTGGGGGGACTTACGCGGCGCTGTAGAAGCTCTGTAGTAGTCTCCATAGTGGGGAATGAAGGTCTCAGTAGGGGCTCTATTAAGAGTCTCCATGGAGGGTATTAAGGACGCAGCAGGGTCTCTATAAGAGGCTCCATGCAGGGACTCTTGGGGTGTAGTAGGGGCTCTATAGGAGGCTCCATGGGGGGACTTATTTGTCATAGTAGGAACTCTGTAGGAGGCTCCTTGGGGGGGACTTAAGGGCAGTATCTCTGCCAGTATGTCTCTTCTCCTCTGTCCCCTCAGAAGAGACCATCACAACACCCCACTCCACTATTTTGAATCTAGCCGAGCCAGTAATGAGTAAAATATTTGTTCATGTGAAGTTATTTAGCGCATGGGTTCAAGACAGTACAGTCATTTACCTTCTCATACATAGTTTTGTTGCACGCTTGTTTCCAAGACGGCATTTTAATCTTTGGAACAGCCATGACTACAAATCTCAGTAGAGAACTTTTCAGTACTCACCAGTACAGAAGATGTCCTTTCCCACAACCTAAAGCAGGGCCTTTCAGCACAGGGAAGCCAAGCGTGTCTGATCCTGTTGAATTTCATCCTTGTCTTGCCAGCCTCACTGCTCTTTCGCAGCCTGGTACAGGGCACCACTTCATTGCAGAATTATTTTCAACAAAGGCCTGAGGGAAAAAAAGGAAAACATTTACCACAAGAGATCAGATTACATTATTGACACAAACCAATCTCTATTCATCAGCTTCCACTGAAGGAACCAAGTGAAATAGTGGAAGGACAACCTTGTAGCTACTTTGAGAGGCTTTTAAAAAGAAAATAATCGGATCTCCACCTTGAAAATGGTACTTTTTAAAGTAACAGCAGTACTCCACCCTTTTGTTCAGATGCAAAGGACTTGCATCCCAAACAAAATGCTCAATGCCTGCAAGTCAATTCCTTGCTGTAAACTTCTTCTCTGGGTGCACCTGCAATACATCAATTAACAGAGCTGACTCTTGCAGCTGAAAAGCGTTACTGATTACAGCAAAAATCCCACACTCTACCCCCATGCAATAAACTTGAAACGAGAACTCGATTAACTCAGGAATTTCCCTCCAATCGTTTCGGGTTAATGCAGCAGGTCTTTTTTAAAACTTACATCTAATAAATGAGGAGGAAAAGCAACTGTCACTGCTTTGCTTCACTCCCCAGCTACTGCAAAGCGAGGGAGTAAGAGATCAGTTGGATCCGGTCATCTAATTTGCATCTTGCCTCATTAGGCCTGGTCCCTGTGCGTCAGAGACTCGGCACACACAGACAGTGCTGCAGACAAACACCCAGCGCTCTCTGTGGCCCCATTGCCAACACATAAAAGAGTGCATTCTAGTGTGGAGCAGTTCGGAGCTGCCCAGGAAGAGAAAAAAGGGCAATTCAAAGATGACTTTCACAAACAATTTGCACTGGTGGAAATGAACCCATTGACCCCTCAAACAGGAAAAGGAAACCCACGTTTGCTGATTTCTCTTGCTACACAGCAATCACGGGGGGCTGGATTATCGCTCCTTATTTTTTTATGAATTATTAGATCCCTCATTAACATCACTCCCCACCCCGTTGTCACCCCCGCACACAGCGCTGCCCCCCCCTTCCCCACTCGGGCTGGGGGGACAGCGTGGTCGCGGGGCTCGGTCAGGGCTGCTGCCACTGCCCCCGCTCACGAGACATGTCTGAGCGCGTGGGTCCTGGGGGGACATGTTCAGCGATGGGGGGGCTGCAGGGCCTCTGCAGTAACAGCCCCTTCTTGTACCCCCCCTTGGGAGGGCCTGAAAAGCCGGGTAGCAGCCCCGGGGAGCAGAACCCCCACCTCGCTCCTCGCTGCCGCCCCCTGAGCTGCACGCGTGCAGATGCCTGGTGGGAGGAGCCCCGGCCCCGCCCCCGCCGCGCGGCCCTGCAATGGCATACGGGTTCGGAGCGGCCAATGGGAGGAGCAGGGCTCAAGGGGCTGCGCAAGCCCCCAACTGCAGAACGGAGGTGAGGGGGACGGCGGTGGTGGGTGGTGTGGCAGGGGCCTCGGCAGGTGGGGAGGTAATGTGCGGTGAGGTCCGGGGGAGCCGAGGGGGGGGGGGAACACCCCGAGAGAGACCGAGGTGACGAAAGAGGGCATCGAGGCACCGCGAGGAGGAGAGACCATGGTGGAGCGGGCGCTGAGGGGCGGGGAGTGCGATGGGTGGGTCTCCTGAGTGGCAGGGAGTGCCCTGAAGGGCGGGGACGGGGGGTGATAGAAAGGAGGTGCTGAGGGATGTGGAGTGCTTTTGGGGGGCTCCCTCAAGGGCAAGGGGTGCACTGAGGGGCAGAGGGTGCGACGGGGAGGGGGGTCCCTGGGGGGCTCGGGGCTCGGTCCTGGGGAGGTACTTGGCAGGGAGGGCTCCACCTGGTCCCTCCGCTGCCCCCGCTGATGCTCGCCCCGCACGCTATGGCACAGCTCATGCTCCAGGCGGACCCTCTCGCGCTACTGAAGCTACATACGATGATCCCTGAGGCGCTGCCCCTGTGAAGCCAAGGAGAGCGCCGGCCGCAGGCGAAGTCCCGCCACTGACGCGGCACCCGTGAGGCCGGCCAGTCACTCCCACAGCTCCAGCCAGACGCTGCCCAGCATGGCTGGTGGGGGTGGGAGGGGGAGCAGTGGCACAGGGGGGTGCGGGGAGCGTCGCCTGGGCTGCTTGCCTGGAGCTGAGGGCCTGCGGGCTCTGTGCCAGGCTGCCCCGGCCAGACTGCTGCTCAGGCAGCAGGAGGTGGGCGACCCCCAGCAGCCAGGGACTGTTGCCCACCCTCTCCTCTCTACTTCTGAGCCTTGTGCCCAGTTCTGGAATGCCCACCGTAAAGCAGCTATGGAAGTGCTGGAGCGGGTCAGGGATTATCGTGTGCAGCTTCCGTAGCGCGAGAGGGTCCGCACGGAGCATGAGCTGTGCCATAGCCTGCGGGAGGGCGTGTCAGCAGGGGTAGTGGAGGGACCGGGTGGAGCCCTCCCTGCCAGGTACCCCGCCCCGGCCTCTCCCAGAGCCCCCCAGGGACCGCCTCCCTGTCGCACCCGCCGCCCCTCAGTGCACCCCTTGCCCTTGAGGGACCCCCCCCAAAAGCACTCCATGCCCCTCAGCGCCTCCCCCTCTATCACCCCCCCCCCCCCGCCCTTCAGAGCACCCCCCCGCCGCTCAGGGGACCCCCCCATCGCACTCCCCACCCCTCAGTGCCCTCTCCACCACGGTCTCTCCCCTCCGTGGTGCCTCGATGCCCCCTTTCTCCACCTCAGTCTCTCTCGATGTGTTCCCCCCCCTCGGCTCCCCTGGACCTCACCGCACGGTGCCCCCCTGCCTGTCGCAGCCCCCACCGCACCGCCTGCTGCCCCCGCCCACCTCACCTCTGTTCTGCGGTTGGGGGCTTGCGCAGCCCCTCGAGCCCCGCTCCTCCCATCGGCCGCTCCGAACCCGCACGCCGTTGCGGGGCCGCATGGCGGGGGCGGGGCCGGGGCTTCTCCCACCGGGCATCTGCACGCGTGCGGCTCAGGGGGCGGCGGCGAGGAGCGAGGCGGGGGCTCCGCTCTCCGGGGCTGCTGCCCGGCTTTTCAGTCCCTCACAAGGGGGGGTACAAGAAGGGGCTGTTACTGCAAAGGCCCCGCAGCCCCCCCATCACTGAACGTAGGCCCTGCGCGCTCCAGGTGGCTCCCAGCACACACACCCTTCCCCCGCCACTGGGTCCCGATAGCGGGTGCAGCGGCAGCGGCCCTGACCAAGCCCCATGAGCACGGGGTCCCTCCATCCGGAGTGGGGAAGGGGGGGCGGGGCTGTGTGCAGGGGCAACAACGGAGCGGGGAGCGATGTTAATGAGGGATGAAATAATTGATAAAGAAATAAGGAGCGATAATCCCTGTGATTGCTGTGTAGCAAGAGAAGTCGGCAAACGTGGGTTTCCTTTTCCTATTTAAGGGGTCAATGGGTTCATTTTCATCAGCGCAAATTGTTTGTGAAAGTCATCTTTGAATTGCCCTTTTTTCTCTTCCCAGGCAGCACCGAACTGCTACACGCTAGAAGGCGCTGCTTTATGCGTTGGCAGTGGGGCCAGAGAGAGCGCTGGGTGTTTGTCTGCAGCACTGTCTGTGTGTGCCGAGTCTCTGACGCACAGGGACCGGGCCTAACGAGGCAAGATGCAAATTAGATGACCAGAGATGACTGATTTTTTACTCCCTCGCTTTCCAGTAGCTGGGGACTGGTACGGGAGTGAAACAAAGCAGTGACAGTTGCTTTTCCTCCTCATTTATTAGATGTAAGTTTTAAAAAAGACCTGCTGCATTAACCCGAAACGATTGGAGGGAAATTCCTGAGTTAATCGAATTCTCGTTTCAAGTTTATTTCATGTGGGCTAGAGTGTGGGATTTTTGCTGTAATCAGTAACGCTTTTCAGCTGCAAGAGTCAGCTCTGTTAATTGATGTGTTGCAGGTGCACCCAGAGAGGAAGTTTACAGCATGGAATTGACTTGCAGGCATTGAGCATTTTGTTTGGGATGCAAGTCCTTTGCATCTGAACAAAAGGGTGGAGTACTGCTGTTACTTTAAAAAGTACCATTTTCAAGGTGGAGATCCGATTATTTTCTTTTTAAAACTATTTTTAAAAGCCTCTCAAAGTAGCTACAAGGTTGTCCTTCCACTATTTCACTTGGTTCCTTCAGTGGAAGCTGATGAATAGAGATTGGTTTGTGTCAATGATGTAATCTGATCTCTTGTGGTAAATGTTTTCCTTTTTTTCCCTCAGGCCTTTGTTGAAAATAATTCTGCAATGAAGTGGTGCCCTGTACCAGGCTGCGAAAGAGCAGTGAGGCTGGCAAGACAAGGATGAAATTCAACAGGATCAGACACGCTTGGCTTCCCTGTGCTTTAGGTTGTGGGAAAGGACATCTTCTGTGCTGGTGAGTACTGGAAAGTTCTCTACTGAGATTTGTAGTCATGGCTGTTCCAAAGATTAAAATGCCGTCTTGGAAACAAGCGTGCAACAAAACTTTGTATGAGATGGTAAATGACTGTACTGTCTTGAACCCATGCACTAAATAACTTCACATGAACAAATATTTTACTCATTACTGGCTCGGCTAGATTCAAAATAGTAGTGTGGGGTGTTGTGATGGAACAGAGGACAAGCGAGATACTGGCAGAGATACTACCTTTAAGTCCCCCCCAAGGAGCCTCCTATAGAGCTCCTACTATGAGAAATAAGTCCCTCCATGGAGCCTCCTATAGAGCCCATACTACACCACAAGAGTCCCCCACGGAGCCTCTTATAGAGACCCTGCTGCGTCCTTAAGTCCCTCCATGGAGACTCTTATACAGCCCCTACTGCACCCTTCATTCCCTGCTATGGAGACTACTATAGAGCTTCTACAGCACCGCTCAAGTCCCCCCACTTAAAGAGCCCCTACTGCGCCCTCACGTCCCTCCATGGAGACACTTATAGAGCCCCTACAGCATCCTTCGTTCCCTCTTATGCAGCCTCCTATAGAGCCCTTTCTGTAACCCTTGTACCCCCCATGGAGACTCTTACAGAGCCCCTACTGCGCCCTTAAGTCCCTCCATGGAGACTCTTACAGAGCTCGTACTGCGCCCTTCATTCCTCCCTATGGAGCCTCCTATAGAGCCCCTACTGTGCCGCGTAAGTCCACCCATGGAGACTCTTATGGAGACCATTCTGCACCCTTCATTCCCCCCTATGTAACCTCCTATAGAGCCCCTACTGCAGCCCTTATGTCCCCCCAATGAAACTCTTATAGAGCCCACACAGCGCCCTTCATTCCCCTCTATGGAGATTCCTATTGTGACCCTACTGCTCCCCTTAAGTCCCTCCATAGAGACTCTTATGGAGCCCCTACTATGCCCTTCATTCTGCCCTATGTATGCTCCTATAGAACCCCTACTGCGCCCTTAAGTCCCTCCATGGAGACATTTATACAGCTCCTATAGTCCCGTTCATTCCCCACTATGCAGCCTCCTATAGAGCCTCTAATGCGCCCCTTAAGTCCCTCCATGGAGACTCTTATAGAGCGACTACTGCGCCCTTCATTTCCCCCTATGGAGTCTCCTATAGAGCCCCTACTGCGCCTCTTAATTCACCCCATGGAGACTATTATAGAGCCCCTACTGTGCCCTTCTTTCCTCGCTATGCAGCCTTCTATAGAGCCCCTACTACACACCAAGAGTCCCCCCATTGAGAGTCTTATAGAGCCCCTACTGAACACCCTAAGTCCCCCTATGAAGCCAACTATAGCGCCATTACAGTTCCCTTAAATCCCTGCCAATGAGCCTCCTATAACGCCCCTACTACACACCAAGACTCCCTCCATGGAGCCTCCTATAGAGAACCTGCTGCGTCATTAAGTCACTCCATGGAGACTCCTATAGAGCCCCTACTGTGCCCTGAAGTCCCCCTTATGAAGCCTGCTATAGAGCCCCTATTGCGCCCCTTAGGTCCTCCCACAGAGACTCTTATAGAGCCCCTACTGTGTCCTTAAGTCCCTCCATGGAGACTATTATAGAGCACCTACAGCGCCCTTCATTCCCCCCTAAGAAGCCTCCTATAGAGCCCCTACTGCACCCCATAAGTCCCCCATGGAGATTCTTAAGGAGCCCCTTCAGCGTCCTTAAGTCCCTCCATGGAGTCACTTTTAGAGATCCTAGAGCACCTGCCTTTCCCCGCTATGCAGCCTCCTATAGAGCCTTTTCTGCCCCTCTTAAGTCCCCCCATGGAGACTCTTATAGAGCCCCTACTATGCCCTACATTCCCCCCTATGCAGCTTACTATAGAGCCTCTACTGCGCCTCTTAAGTCCCTCCATGGAGACCCTTATAGAGCCCTTACTGCACCCTTCATTCCGCCATATGGACCCCCCTATAGAGCCCCTACTGCGCCCTTTATGTCCCCCCATGGAGACACTTATAGAGGCCCTACTGCGCCCTTAAGTCCCCACTACGAGGCATCCTATAGAGGCCCTACTGCGCCCCTTAAGTCCCCCTATGGAGACACTTCTAGAGCCCCTACAGTGCCCTTCATTCCCGTCTATGGACTCTCCTATAGAGCCTGTACTGCACCCCATAAATTCCCCCACGGAGACTCTCTTGAAGAGAAAGTACTGCGCCCTACATTTCCTCCTATGAAGCCTCCTATAGAGCCCAGACAGCACCACTTAAGCTCCTCATGGAGACACTTATAGAGAACCTACTGCACCCTTAAGTCCCCCTATGTAGACTTTTATAGAACCCCTACAGCACTCTACATTTCTCCATAAGCAGTCTCCTTTACAGCCTCTACTTACCGTTTTAAATCCCTCCATGGAGACTAATCTAGAGCCTCTACAGCGCCCTTCATTCCCCCCTATGGAGCTACTATAGAGCGCATACTATGCCCCTTAAGTCCCCCCATGTACACTCCTTCAGAGCCTCTAATGCGCCCTTAAGTCCACCCATGGAGACTCCTATAGAGCCCCTACTGCGCACCTTAAGACCCCCCGATGGAGACCCTTATAGCGCCCCTTCTGTGCCCTGCATTCCCCGCTATACAGCCTCCTACAGAGCCTATACTGCCCCTCTTAAGTCCCCCCATGGAGACTCTTAAAGAACACCTACTGCCCCCTTACGTCCCTCCATAGAGACTCTTATAGAGCCCCTACAGCGACCATCATTCTCTCCTAAGAAGCATCCTATAGAGCCCCTACTGCACCCCATAAGTCCCCCCATGGAGACTCTTATGGAGCTCCTACTGCCTCCTTAAGTCCCTCCATAGAGACTCTTACAGAGACCCTACAGCGGCCTCCTTTCCCCACTATGCAGCCTCCTATAGAGCCTCTACTGCCCCTCTTAAGTCCCGCCATGGAGACTCTTATAGAGCGCCTACTGTGCCCTTCATTTTCTCCTAGGGAGGCTCCTATGGAGCCCCTACTGTGCCCCATTAATTCCCTCATGGAGATTCTTACTTAGGAGTCCCTACTACGCCCTACATTCCCCTCCATGGAGCCTCCTATAGAGCCCCTACTGGGCCCCTTAAGTCCCCCCATGGAGACTATTTTAGAGCCCCTACAGCGCCTTTCATTCCTGTCTATGGACCCTCCTATAGAGCCCATACTGCGCCCCTTAATTCCCCTACGGAGACTCTTCAAGAGAAAGTACTGAACCCTAGATTTCCTCCTATAGAGCCCACACTGCACCACTTAAACCCCTCATGGAGACACTTATAGAGGCCCTACTGCACCCTTAAGTCCCCCCCATGGAGAGTCTTATAGAACCCCTACAGCACCCTACATTTCTCCATAAGCAGTCTCCTTTACAGCCTCTACTGCCCATTTTCAATTCCTCCATGGAGACTATTCTAGAGCCTCTACAGCGCCGTTCATTCCTCCCTACGGACCCTCCTATAGAACATCTACTATGCCCCTTAAGTCCCCCCCCATGTACACTCCTTCAGAGCCTCTAATGCACCCTTAAGTCCACCCATGGAGACTCCTATAGAGCCCCTACTGCCCCCTTACATCCCTCCATAAAGACTCTTAAAGAGCACCTAGGGCGACCTTCATCCCCCCCTAAGAAGCCTCCTAATAGAGACCCTACAGCGCCCTTCATTCCCCTCTATGAAGCCACCTACTGCACCCCTTAAGACCCCTCGATGGAGACCCTTATAGAGCCCCTTCTGTGCCCTTCATTCCCTGCTATACAGCCTCCTATAGAGCCTCTACTGCCATGGAGACTCTTATGGAGCCCCTACTGCCTCCTTATGTCCCTCCATAGAGACTCTTATAGAGACCCTACAGCGCCCTTAAGTCCCACCATGGAGACTCTTATAGAGACCCTACAGCGCCCTCCTTTCCCCGCTATGGAGCCTCCTATAGAGCCTCTACGGCCCCTCTTAAGTCCCGCCATGCAGACCCTTACAGAGCTCCTACAGCGCCCTTCATTCCCCAGTTTGGAGAATCCTATAGAGCCCCTACTGCACCAATTAAGTCACTCTATGGAGACTCTTATAGAGCCCTTACTGCGCCCTTCATTCCTCCCTATGAAGCCTCCTACTGCGCCCCTTAAGTCCCCCCAAGGAGACTCTTATAGAGCCCCAACTACGCCCTACATTCCCCCCATGGAGCCTCCTATAGAGCCCCTACTGTGCCTTTAAGACCCCCATGGAGACACTTTTAGAGCCCCTAGAGTGCCCTTCATTCCTGTCTATGGACCCTCCCATAGAGCCCGTAATGCGCCCCTTAATTCCCCCACGGAAACTCTTGAAGAGAAAGTACTGCGCCCTACATTTCCTCCTATGGAGCCTTCAGTAGAGCCCAGACTGCACCACTTAAGCCCCTCATGGAGCCTCCTATAGAGACCCTACTGTGCCCTTAAGTCCCTTTATGGAGACTCTTCTAGAGCCCCTACAGCGCCCTCCATTTCCCCCTATGGAGCCTCCTCTACAGCCCCTACTGCGCCCCTTAACTCCCCCCATGGCAAGTATTATAGAGCCCCTACTGCAGCCTTCATTCCCAGCTAAATACCCTCCTACAGAGCTCCTACAGGGCCTTTCATTCGCGCCTAAGTACACTCCTATAGAGCCCCTACAGCGCCCTTCATTCCCCCCTGTGGAGATTCCTATAGAGCCCATACTGTGCCCCTTAAGTCCCCCCATGGAGACACTTTTAGAGCCCAAACTGCACCCTTCATTTTCTCCTATGGAGCCTTCTTTATATCCGTGAAGGCGCCCCTTAAGCCCCTCATGGAGACAGTTATAGAGTCCCTACTGTGCCCTTAAGTCCCTCCATGGAGACTGTTACAGAGCCCCTATAACACCTTTCATCCCCCCCTATGAAGCCTCCTATAGAGAGCCCCTACTGCACGCTTCATTCCACACTATGGACCCTCCTATAGAGCCCCACCTCACCCCTTAAATCCCCCCATGGAGACACTTATAGAGCTCTTACTGCGCCCTTAAGTCCCTCCATGGAGACTCTTATAGAGGCCGTACAGCGCCATTCATTCCCCCCTATGCAGCCTCCTATAGACCCCTACTGCGTCCATTAAGTCCCCCCATTGAGACACTTCTAGTGCCCCAAATGCGCCCTTCATTTTATCCTATTGAGGCTCCTATAGAGTCCCTTCTGCGCCCATTAATTCCCCAAAGGAGACTCTTATTGAGCCTGTATTGCACCCTTCATTCCACACTATGGACCCTCCTATAGAGCCCCTGCTTTGCCCCTTAAGTCCGCCATGTAGACTCCTTTAGAGCCTCTAATGCGCCCTTAGGTCCACCCATGGAGATTCTTACACAGCCCCTTCTGCGACCCTTCATTCCCCCATGGAGACTATTATAGAACCCCTACTAGGCCCTACTTGCCCCTACTGCGCCCTTTAATTCCCCATGCAGACACTTATAGAGCGCCTACTATGCCCTACGTGTGTCGTCCGTTCCCCCCCCCCCCCCCCCCCCCGGAGCCTCCTATAGAGCCCCTACTGCACCCTTAAGTCAATCTATGAAGACTCTTATGGAGCCCTTACTGTGCCCTTAAGTCCCCCCATGGAGACACTTTTAGAGTCCCTACAATGCCCTTCATTCCTCCCGATGAAGACTATTATAGAACCACTACTGCTCCCCTTAAGTCCCTCCTATGAAGACTCTTATAGAGCCCCTACAGCGTCCTTATGTCCCTTCATGGAGGCTCTTATAGAGACCCCACAGCACCCTTCATTCCCACCTATGAAGCCTCCTATACAGCCCCTACTGCCCCCCTTCATTCCCCCATGGAGACTCTTACACCCTACATTCCCCCTGCATGGAGCCTCCTATAGAGCGCCTACTGCGCTTCTTAATTCCCCCTTTAAGACAATTTTTGAGCCCCAATTGCGCCCTTGATTTTCTCCTATAGAGCCTCCTACAGAGCCCCTACTGCGCCTCTTAATTTCCCCATGGAGTCTCTTATAGAGCACCTTCTGCAAACCTTAATCCCCCCATGCAGACAATTGTAGAGCCCCTACTGCGCAATTAAGTCTCTCCACAGGGACTCTCATAGAAACCCTACAGCGACCTTCATTTCCCCATATGGAGCCTCCTATAGAGCCCCTACTGCGCCCTTCATGCGCCCCTATGCAGCCTGGTATACAGCCTCTAATACGCCCCTTAGCTACGCCATGGTGAATATCATAGAGGCTCTCTCTCTTTCTCTCTCTGTGCACTGAGCCAAGGTTTGCAGCCAGAGTCTGCTGAGAATTAAAAAGAACGAGATACTTTTGAAAGCAAAAAGAAATTCTATTTTGCCTGTTCGCCGACAGAATAGCTACCTAGAGATTCTGCACGGTTAAACCGTTCCACTCTACCGTTTTTCTTTTGCTTAGCAAGACATAGAGATTTTTTTCTCCTGTGGACGAGCACTTGTGAGCAGACTGGGGACTGAAAAGACTGCAGTGCAAGGTACAATGCCACATTGCAAGTCCCTCTTCAAGAGCTGCAAGAGGAAGGTTTTCTAAAAGCAATGTAATCCAGAAGGGCAAGTTGTCAAAGAACTCTAGCTCTGCACTTCTACAATGAAAGCAAAAAGAAGTTCTATTTTGTCAGTTTTTCAAAAGAATAGCTACATAGTCCTAGTCATCTCCTCTACCGTTTTTCTTTTGCTTCGCAAGACATAGAGATTTTTTTCTCCTGTGGACGAGCACTTGTGAGAAGGCTGGGGACTGAAAAGACTGCAGTGCGAGGTAAAATGCAGAAGGCCGCATGGCGTGTCCATCTTCAAGAGCTGCAAGAGGAAGGTTTTCTAAAAGCAATGCTTTTCAGAAGGGCAAGTTGTCAAGGAACTCTAGCTCTGCACTTCTACAATGCATGCTGCCGGACGATCTTTCCTATTTAAAGAAAAGATCAGTTTCTTTGCTCTTCTGTCAGACTGAAGTGGAGGTACAGAAAGATTCTACAGGACAAAAGAGATCGGCGCTAGCAACTCTCCTTTTTTAGTGAGATCGAGGCACTTAACACTCGCGGGGACGCTCACTGCTGAGAAGGATGGTGAGAGCCAAGACTCTAGGTCAGAGAGAGAAAAAGCAGGTCCAGAAGAAACCTTTTAGCAAGTAAAGCGTTTCAGCGCAAGCAGTTCGCTTAGGGCGCTCTATCTCTCTTTCTCTCTGTCTGCACTGAGCCAATGCTTGCAGCCAGAGTCTGCTGAGAATTAAAAAGAACGAGATGCTTTTGAAAGCAAAAAGAAGTTCTATTTTGTCAGGTTTTGAAAAGAATAGCTACATAGTCATTCTGCACGTTTAAACCACTCTCCTCTACTGTTTTTCTTTTGCTTAGCAAGACCTAGAGCTTTTTCTCTCCTGTGAACGAGCACTTGTGAGAAGGCTGGGGACTGAAAAGACTGCAGTGCGAGGTAAAATGCAGAAGGCCGCATGGCGTGTCCCTCTTCAAGAGCTGCAAGAGGAAGGTTTTCTAAAAGCAATGTGTTTCAGAAGGGCAAGTTGTCAAGGAACTCTAGCTCTGCACGTCTACAATGATTGCTGCCGGATGATCTTTCCTAATCAGAGAAAAGATCAGTTTCTTTGCTCATCTGTCAGGTTGAAGTGTAGATACAGAAAGCTTCTACAGTACAAAAGAGATCTGCGCTAGCAACTCTCCTTTTTTAGCGAGATCAAGAGATTAAAAATGCGCGGGGACGCTCACTGTTGAGAAGGATGATGAGAGCCAAGACTCTAGGTCAGAGAGAGAAAAAGCAGGTCCAGAAGAAACGTTTTTGCAAGTAAAGCGTTTCAGCGCAAGCAGTTCGCTTAGGGCGCTCTATCTCTCTTTCTCTCTGTCTGCACTGAGCCAATGCTTGCAGCCAGAGTCTGCTGAGAATTAAAAAGAACGAGATGCTACTGAAAGCAAAAAGATATTCTATTTTGTCAGTTATGCAAAAGAATAGCTACATAGTCCTAGTCATCTCCTCTACCGTTTTTCTTTTGCTTCGCAAGACATAGAGATTTTTTTTCTCCTGTGGACGAGCACTTGTGAGCAGGCTGGGGACTGAAAAGACTGCAGTGCAAGGTGTAATGCCACATGGCGTGTCCCTCTTCAAGAGCTGCAAGAGGAAGGTTTTCTAAAAGCAATGTGTTTCAGAAGGGCAAGTTGTCAAGGAACTTTCTCTCTGCACTTCTACACTGCTTGCAACCGGATGATCTTTCCTAATCAGAGAAAAGATCAGTTTCTTTTCTCTTCTGTCAGGTTGAAGTGTAGATTCAGAAAAATTCTACAGGACAAAAGAGATCGGCGCTAGCAACTCTCCCTTTTTAGCGAGATCGAGGCACTTAACCGTCGCGGGGACCTCCCTTCTGAGAAGGATGGTGAGAGCCAAGACTCTAGGTCAGAGAGAGAAAAAGCAGGTCCAGAAGAAACGTTTCAGCAAGTAAAGCGTTTCAGAGCAAGCAGTTCGCATAAGGCGCTCTATCTCTCTGTCTGCACTGAGCCAATGCTTGCAGCCAGAGTCTGCTGAGAATTAAAAAGAACGAGATGCTATTGAAAGTAAAAAGAAATTCTATTTTGTCAGTTTTTCAAAAGAGAAGCTACATAGTCATTTTGCATGTTTAAACCAGTCTCCTCTACCGTTTTTCTTTTGCTTAGCAAGAGCTAGAGCTTTTTCTCTCCTGTGGAAGAGCATTTGTGAGCAGCCTGCGGACTGAAAAGACTGCAGTGCAAGGTAGAATGCAGAAGGCCACATGGCGTGTCCCTCTTCAAGAGCTGCAAGAGGAAGGTTTTCTAAAAGCAATGTGTTTCAGAAGGGCAAGTTGTCAAGGAACTCTCTCTCTGCACTTCTACAATGCATGCTGCCGGACGATATTTCCTATTTAAAGAAAAGATCAGTTTCTTTGTTCCTCTGTCAGATTGAAGTGGAGGTACAGAAAGCTTCTACAGGACAAAAGAGATCTGCGCTAGTAACTCTCCTTTTTTAGCGAGATCGAGGCACTTAACACTCGCGGGGACCTCCCTTCTGAGAACGATGGTGAGAGCCAAGACTCTAGGTCAGAGAGAGAAAACGCAAAACCAGAAGAAACGTTTTAGCAAGTAAAGCGTTTCAGGGCAAGCAGTTCGCGGAGGCGCTCTATCTCTCTTTCTCTCTGTCTGCACTGAGCCAATGCTTGCAGCCAAAGTCTGATGAGAATTAAAAAGAACGAGATGCTACTGAAAGCAAAAAGATATTCTATTTTGTCTGTTATGCAAAAAAATAGCTACATAGTCCTAGTCATCTCCTCTACCGTTTTTCTTTTGCTTAGCAAGACATAGAGATTTTTTTTTTCTCCTGTGGACTAGCACTTGTGAGCAGGCTGGGGATTGAAAAGACTGCAGTGCGAGGTAAAATGCAGAAGGCCGCATGGCGTGTCCCTCTTCAACAGCTGCAAGAGGAAGGTTTTCTAAAAGCAATGCTTTACAGAAGGGCAAGTTGTCAAAGAACTCTAGCTCTGCACTTCTACAATGCATGCTGCCGGACGATCTTTGCTATTTAAAGATAAGAGCAGTCTCTTTGCTTATCTGCCATTTTTAAGTAGAGATACAGAAAGCTTCTACAGGCCAAAACCGTTCTGCGCTAGCAACTCTCCTTTTTTAGCGAGGTCAAGAGATTTTACACGGGGGGGACACTCACTGCTGAGAAGGATGATGAGAGCCAAGACTCTAGGTCAGAGAGAGAAAAAGCAGGTCCAGAAGAAACCTTTTAGCAAGTAAAGCGTTTCAGCGCAAGCAGTTCGCATAAGGCGCTTTATCTCTCTGTCTGCACTGAGCCAATGCTTGCAGCCAGAGTCTGCTGAGAATTAAAAAGAACGAGATGCTATTGAAAGCAAAAAGAAATTCTATTTTGTCAGTTTTTCAAAAGAGAAGCTACATAGTCATTTTGCATGTTTAAACCACTCTCCTCTACCGTTTTTCTTTTGCTTAGCAAGAAATAGAGCTTTTTCTCTCCTGTGGACGAGCACTTGTGAGCAGGCTGCGGACTGAAAAGACTGCAGTGCAAGGTAGAATGCAGAAGGCCACATGGCGTGTCCCTCTTCAAGAGCTGCAAGAGGAAAATTTTCTAAAAGCAATGTGTTTCAGAAGGGCAAGTTGTCAAAGTACTCTAGCTCTGCACTTCTACAATGCTTTCTGCCGGATGATCTTTGCTATTTATAGAAAAGATCAGATTCTTCGCTCATCTGTCAGGTTGAAGTGGAGGTACAGAAAGCTTCTACAGGACAAAAGAGATCGGCGCTAGCAACTCTCCTTTTTTTAGTGAGATCGAGGCACTTAACACTCGCGGGGACGCTCACTGCTGAGAAGGATGGTGAGAGCCAAGACTCTAGGTCAGAGAGAGAAAAAGCAGGTCCAGAAGAAACGTTTTAGCAAGTAAAGCGTTTCAGGGCAAGCAGTTCGCGGAGGCGCTCTATCTCTCTTTCTCTCTGTCTGCACTGAGCCAATGCTTGCAGCCAAAGTCTGATGAGAATTAAAAAGAACGAGATGCTACTGAAAGCAAAAAGATATTCTATTTTGTCAGTTATTCAAAAGAATAGCTACATAGTCCTAGTCATCTCCTCTACCGTTTTTCTTTTGCTTAGCAAGACATAGAGATTTTTTTTTCTCCTGTGGACTAGCACTTGTGAGCAGGCTGGGGATTGAAAAGACTGCAGTGCGAGGTAAAATGCAGAAGGCCGCATGGCGTGTCCCTCTTCAACAGCTGCAAGAGGAAGGTTTTCTAAAAGCAATGCTTTACAGAAGGGCAAGTTGTCAAAGAACTCTAGCTCTGCACTTCTACAATGCATGCTGCCGGACGATCTTTGCTATTTAAAGATAAGAGCAGTCTCTTTGCTTATCTGCCATTTTTAAGTAGAGATACAGAAAGCTTCTACAGGCCAAAACCGTTCTGCGCTAGCAACTCTCCTTTTTTAGCGAGGTCAAGAGATTTTACACGGGGGGGACACTCACTGCTGAGAAGGATGATGAGAGCCAAGACTCTAGGTCAGAGAGAGAAAAAGCAGGTCCAGAAGAAACCTTTTAGCAAGTAAAGCGTTTCAGCGCAAGCAGTTCGCATAAGGCGCTTTATCTCTCTGTCTGCACTGAGCCAATGCTTGCAGCCAGAGTCTGCTGAGAATTAAAAAGAACGAGATGCTATTGAAAGCAAAAAGAAATTCTATTTTGTCAGTTTTTCAAAAGAGAAGCTACATAGTCATTTTGCATATTTAAACCACTCTCCTCTACCGTTTTTCTTTTGCTTAGCAAGAAATAGAGCTTTTTCTCTCCTGTGGACGAGCACTTGTGAGCAGGCTGCGGACTGAAAAGACTGCAGTGCAAGGTAGAATGCAGAAGGCCACATGGCGTGTCCCTCTTCAAGAGCTGCAAGAGGAAAATTTTCTAAAAGCAATGTGTTTCAGAAGGGCAAGTTGTCAAAGTACTCTAGCTCTGCACTTCTACAATGCTTTCTGCCGGATGATCTTTGCTATTTATAGAAAAGATCAGATTCTTCGCTCATCTGTCAGGTTGAAGTGGAGGTACAGAAAGCTTCTACAGGCCAAAACCGTTCTGCGCTAGCAACTCTCCATTTTTAGCGAGATCGAGAGATTTAGCACTCGCGGGGACCTCCCTTCTGAGAAGGATGGTGAGAGCCAAGACTCTAGGTCAGAGAGAGAAAAAGCAGGTCCAGAAGAAACCTTTTAGCAAGTAAAGCGTTTCAGTGCAAGCAGCTCGCTTAGGGCGCTCTATCTCTCTTTCTCTCTGTCTGCACTGAGCCAATGCTTGCAGCCAGAGTCAGCTGAGAATTAAAAAGAAGGAGATGCTACTGAAAGCAAAAAGATATTCTATTTTGTCAGTTATTCAAAAGAATAGCTACATAGACCTAGTCATCTCTTCTACGTTTTTCTTTTTCTTAGCAAGAAATAGAGCTTTTTCTTTCCTATAGACGAACACTTGTGAACAGGCTGGGGACTGAAAAGAGTGCAGTGCAAGGTACAATGCCACATGGCGTGTCCCTCTTCAAGAGCTGCAAGAGGAAGGTTTTCTAAAAGCAATGTGTTTCAGAAGGGCAAGTTGTCAAGGAACTCTCTCTCTGCACTTCTACAATGCATGCTGCCGGACGATATTTCCCATTTAAAGAAAAGATCAGTTTCTTTGTTCCTCTGTCAGGTTGAAGTGGAGGTACAGAAAGCTTCTACAGGACAAAAGAGATCTGCGCTAGTAACTCTCCTTTCATTAGCGAGATCGAGGCACTTATCACTCGCGGGAACCTCCCTTCTGAGAACGATGGTGAGAGCCAAGACTCTAGGTCAGAGAGAGAAAACGCAGGTCCAGAAGAAACCTTTTAGCAAGTATAGCGTTTCAGCGCAAGCAGTTCGCATAAGGCGCTCTTTCTCTCTGTCTGCACTGAGCCAATGCTTGCAGCCAGAGTCTGCTGAGAATTAAAAAGAACGAGATGCTTTTGAAAGCAAAAAGATATTCTATTTTGTCTGTTCCCCGACAGAATAGATACCTAGAGAATCTGCACGGTTAAACCGTTCCCCTCTACTGTTTTTCTTTTGCTTAGCATGACATAGAGATTTTTTTCTCACCTGTAGACGAACACTTGTGAGCAGGCTGGGGACTGAAAAGACTGCAGTGCAAGGTAGAATGCAGAAGGCCACATGGCGTGTCCCTCTTCAAGAGCTGCAAGAGGAAAATTTTCTAAAAGCAATGTGTTTCAGAAGGGCAAGTTGTCAAGGAAATCTCGCTCTGCACTTCTACAATGCATGCTGCCGGACGATCTTTGCTATTTAAAGAAAAGATCAGTTTCTTTGCTCCTCTGTCAGACTGAAGTGGAGGTACAGAAAGATTCTACAGGACAAAAGAGATCTGCGTTAGCAACTCTCCTTTTTTAGCGAGATCGAGGCACTTAACACTCGCGGGGACGCTCACTGCTGAGAAGGATGGTGAGAGCCAAGACTCTAGGTCAGAGAGAGAAAAAGCAGGTCCAGAAGAAACCTTTTAGCAAGTAAAGCGTTTCAGCGCAAGCAGTTCGCATAAGGCGCTCTATCTCTCTGTCTGCACTGAGCCAATGCTTGCAGCCAGAGTGTGCTGAGAATTAAAAAGAACGAGATGCTATTGAAAGCAAAAAGAAATTCTATTTTGTCAGTTTTTCAAAAGAGAAGCTAAATAGTCATTTTGCATGTTTAAACCACTCTCCTCTACCGTTTTTCTTTTGCTTAGCAAGACCTAGAGCTTTTTCTCTCCTGTGGACGAGCACTTGTGAGCAGGCTGCGGACTGAAAAGAATGCAGTGCAAGGTACAATGCCACATTGCCAGTCCCTCTTCAAGAGCTGCAAGAGGAAGGTTTTCTAAAAGCAATGTGTTTCAGAAGGGCAAGTTGTCAAAGAACTCTAGCTCTGCACTTCTACAATGCTTGCTGCCGGATGATCCTTGCTATTTAAAGATAAGAGCAGTCTCTTTGCTTATCTGCCATTTTTAAGTAGAGATACAGAAAGCTTCTATAGGCCAAAACCGTTCTGCGCTAGCAACTCTCCTTTTTTAGCGAGGTCAAGAGATTTTACACGAGGGGGACGCTCACGGCTGAGAAGGATGATGAGAGCCAAGACTCTAGGTCAGAGAGAGAAAAAGCAGGTCCAGAAGAGACCTTTTAGCAAGTATAGCGTTTCAGCGCAAGCAGTTCGCATAAGGCGCTCTTTCTCTCTGTCTGCACTGAGCCAATGCTTGCAGCCAGAGTCTGCTGAGAATTAAAAAGAACGAGATGCTTTTGAAAGCAAAAAGATATTCTATTTTGTCTGTTCCCCGACAGAATAGATACCTAGAGAATCTGCACGGTTAAACCGTTCCCCTCTACTGTTTTTCTTTTGCTTAGCATGACATAGAGATTTTTTTCTCTCCTGTAGACGAACACTTGTGAGCAGGCTGCGGACTGAAAAGACTGCAGTGCAAGCTACAATGCAACATAGCAAGTCCCTCTTCAAGAGCTCCAAGAAGAGGGTTTTCTAAAAGCAATGTGTTTCAGAAGGGCAAGTTGTCAAAGAACTCTAGCTCTGCACTTCTACAATGCTTGCTGCCCGATGATCTTTCCTAATCAGAGAAAAGATCAGTTTCTTTGCTCATCTGTCAGGTTGAAGAGTAGATACAGAAAAATTCTACAGGACAAAAGAGATCGGCGCTAGCAACTCTCATTTTTTAGCGAGATCAAGAGATTTAACATGCGAGGGGACGCTCACGGCTGAGAAGGATGATGAGAGCCAAGACTCTAGGTCGGAGAGAAAAAACGCAGGTCCAGAAGAAACCTTTTAGCAAGTAAAGCGTTTCAGGGCAAGCCGTTCGCGTAGGGCTCTATCTCTCTTTCTCTCTGTCTGCACTGAGCCAATGCTTGCAGCCAGAGTGTGCTGAGAATTAAAAAGAACGAGATGCTATTGAAAGCAAAAAGAAATTCTATTTTGTCAGTTTTTCAAAAGAATAGCTACGTAGTCATTCTGCACGTTTATACCATTCTCCTCTACTGTTTTTCTTTTGCTTAGCAAGACCTAGAGCTTTTTCTCTCCTTAGGACGGGCACTTGTGAGCAGGCTGCGGACTGAAAAGACTGCAGTGCAAGGTAGAATGCAGAAGGCCACATGGCGTGTCCCTCTTCAACAGCTGCAAGAGGAAGGTTTTCTAAAAGCAATGTGTTTCAGAAGGGCAAGTTCTCAAGGAACTCTCTCTCTGCACTTCTACAATGCATGCTGCCGGACGATCTTTGCTATTTAAAGAAAGGTCAGTTTCTTTGTTCCTCTGTCAGGTTGAAGTGGAGGTACAGAAAGCTTCTACAGGACAAAAGAGATCTGCGCTAGTAACTCTCCTTTCATTAGCGAGATCGAGGCACTTACCACTCGCGGGGACCTCCCTACTGAGAACGATGGTGAGAGCGAAGACTCTAGGTCAGAGAGAGAAAAAGCAGGTCCAGAAGAAACCTTTTAGCAAGTAAAGCGTTTCAGGGCAAGCAGTTCGCTTAGGGCGCTCTATCTCTCTTTCTCTCTGTCTGCACTGAGCCAATGCTTGCAGCCAGAGTCTGCTGAGAATTAAAAAGAACGAGATGCTACTGAAAGCAAAAAGATATTCTATTTTGTCTGTTATGCAAAAGAATAGCTACATAGTCCTAGTCATCTCCTCTACCGTTTTTCTTTTGCTTCGCAAGACATAGAGATTTTTTTTCTCCTGTGGACGGGCACTTGTGAGCAGGCTGGGGACTGAAAAGACTGCAGTGCAAGGTGTAATGCCACATAGCAAGTCCCTCTTCAAGAGCTGCAAGAGGAAGGTTTTCTAAAAGCAATGTGTTTCAGAAGGGCAAGTTGTCAAGGAACTTTCTCTCTGCACTTCTACACTGCTTGCAACCGGATGATCTTTCCTAATCAGAGAAAAGATCAGTTTCTTTTCTCTTCTGTCAGGTTGAAGTGTAGATTCAGAAAAATTCTACAGTACAAAAGAGATCGGCGCTAGCAACTCTCCTTTTTTAGCGAGATCGAGGCACTTAACCGTCGCGGGGACCTCCCTTCTGAGAAGGATGGTGAGAGCCAAGACTCTAGGTCAGAGAGAGAAAAAGCAGGTCCAGAAGAAACGTTTCAGCAAGTAAAGCGTTTCAGCGCAAGCAGTTCGCATAAGGCGCTCTATCTCTCTGTCTGCACTGAGCCAATGCTTGCAGCCAGAGTCTGCTGAGAATTAAAAAGAACGAGATGCTTTTGAAAGCAAAAAGAAGTTCTATTTTGTCAGGTTTTTGAAAAGAATAGCTACATAGTCATTCTGCACGTTTAAACCACTCTCCTCTACTGTTTTTCTTTTGCTTAGCAAGACCTAGAGCTTTTTCTCTCCTGTGGACGAGCACTTGTGAGCAGGCTGGGGACTGAAAAAACTACAGAGCAAGCTGCAATGCAAAATAGCAACTCCCTCTTCAACAGCTGCAAGAGGAAGGTTTTCTAAAAGCAATGTGTTTCAGAAGGGCAAGCTGTCAAAGACCTCTAGCTCTGCACTTCGAAAATGCTTGCTGCCGGATGATCTTTCCTAATCAGGGAAAAGATCAGTTTCTTTGCTCATCTGTCAGATTGAAGTGGAGGTACAGAAAAATTCTACAGGACAAAGGAGATCTGCGTTAGCAACTCTCCTTTTTTAAGCGAGATCGAGAGATTTAACTCTCGCGGGGACCTCCCTTCGGAGAAGGATGGTGAGAGCCAAGACTCTAGGTCAGAGAGAGAAAAAGCAGGTCCAGAAGAAAGCTTTTAGCAAGTAAAGCGTTTCAGCGCAAGCAGTTCGCATAAGGCGCTCTATCTCTCTGTCTGCACTGAGCCAATGCTTGCAGCCAGAGTCTGCTGAGAATTAAAAAGAACGAGATGCTACTGAAAGCAAAAAGATATTCTATTTTGTCAGTTATTCAAAAGAATAGCTACATAGACCTAGTCATCTCCTCTACCGTTTTTCTTTTGCTTAGCATGACATAGAGCTTTTTCTTTCCTATAGACGAACACTTGTGAACAGGCTGGGGACTGAAAAGACTGCAGTGCAAGGTAGAATGCAGAAGGCCACATGGCGTGTCCCTCTTCAAGAGCTGCAAGAGGAAGGTTTTCTAAAAGCAATGTGTTTCAGAAGGGCAAATTGTCAAGGAACTCTCTCTCTGCACTTCTACAATGCATGCTGCCGGACGATATTTCCTATTTAAAGAAAAGATCAGTTTCTTTGTTCATCTGTCAGGTTGAAGTGGAGGTACAGAAAGCTTCTACAGGACAAAAGAGATCTGCGCTAGTAACTCTCCTTTCATTAGCGAGATCGAGGCACTTATCACTCGCGGGAACCTCCCTTCTGAGAACGATGGTGAGAGCCAAGACTCTAGGTCAGAGAGAGAAAACGCAAGTCCAGAAGAAACCTTTTAGCAAGTATAGCGTTTCAGCGCAAGCAGTTCGCATAAGGCGCTCTTTCTCTCTGTCTGCACTGAGCCAATGCTTGCAGCCAGAGTCTGCTGAGAATTAAAAAGAACGAGATGCTTTTGAAAGCAAAAAGATATTCTATTTTGTCTGTTCCCCGACAGAATAGATACCTAGAGAATCTGCACGGTTAAACCGTTCCCCTCTACTGTTTTTCTTTTGCTTAGCATGACATAGAGATTTTTTTCTCTCCTGTAGACGAACACTTGTGAGCAGGCTGGGGACTGAAAAGACTGCAGTGCAAGGTAGAATCCAGAAGGCCACATGGCGAGTCCCTCTTCAACAGCTGCAAGAGGAAGGTTTTCTAAAAGCAATGTGTTTCAGAAGGGCAAGTTGTCAAGGAAATCTCGCTCTGCACTTCTACAATGCATGCTGCCGGACGATCTTTGCTATTTAAAGAAAAGATCAGTTTCTTTGCTCCTCTGTCAGACTGAAGTGGAGGTACAGAAAGATTCTACAGGACAAAAGAGATCTGCGTTAGCAACTCTCCTTTTTTAGCGAGATCGAGGCACTTAACACTCGCGGGGACGCTCACTGCTGAGAAGGATGGTGAGAGCCAAGACTCTAGGTCAGAGAGAGAAAAAGCAGGTCCAGAAGAAACGTTTCAGCAAGTAAAGCGTTTCAGCGCAAGCAGTTCGCATAAGGCGCTCTATCTCTCTGTCTGCACTGAGCCAATGCTTGCAGCCAGAGTCTGCTGAGACTTAAAAAGAACGAGATGCTATTGAAAGCAAAAAGAAATTCTATTTTGTCAGTTTTTCAAAAGAGAAGCTACATAGTCATTTTGCATGTTTAAACCACTCTCCTCTACCGTTTTTCTTTTGCTTAGCAAGACCTAGAGCTTTTTCTCTCCTGTGGACGAACACTTGTGAGCAGGTTGGGGACTGAAAAGACTGCAGTGCAAGGTAGAATGCAGAAGGCCACATGGCGTGTCCCTCTTCAAGAGCTGCAAGAGGAAGGTTTTCTAAAAGCAATGTGTTTCAGAAGGGCAAGTTGTCAAAGAACTCTAGCTCTGCACTTCTACAATGCTTGCTGCCGGATGATCCTTGCTATTTAAAGATAAGAGCAGTCTCTTTGCTTATCTGCCATTTTTAAGTAGAGATACAGAAAGCTTCTATAGGCCAAAACCGTTCTGCGCTAGCAACTCTCCTTTTTTAGCGAGGTCAAGAGATTTTACACGAGGGGGACGCTCACGGCTGAGAAGGATGATGAGAGCCAAGACTCTAGGTCAGAGAGAGAAAAAGCAGGTCCAGAAGAGACCTTTTAGCAAGTATAGCGTTTCAGCGCAAGCAGTTCGCATAAGGCGCTCTTTCTCTCTGTCTGCACTGAGCCAATGCTTGCAGCCAGAGTCTGCTGAGAATTAAAAAGAACGAGATGCTACTGAAAGCAAAAAGATATTCTATTTTGTCTGTTCCCCGACAGAATAGATACCTAGAGAATCTGCACGGTTAAACCGTTCCCCTCTACTGTTTTTCTTTTGCTTAGCATGACATAGAGATTTTTTTCTCTCCTGTAGACGAACACTTGTGAGCTGGCTAGGGAGTGAGAAGACTGCAGTGCAAGGTAGAATGCCACATGGCGTGTCCCTCTTCAAGAGCTGCAAGAGGAAGGTTTTCTAAAAGCAATGTGTTTCAGAACGGCAAGTTGTCAAGGAACTCTCGCTCTGCATTTCTACAATGCATGCTGCCGGACGATCTTTCCTATTTAAAGAAAAGATCAGTTTCTTTGCTCCTCTGTCAGACTGAAGTGGAGGTACAGAAAGATTCTACAGGACAAAAGAGATCTGCGTTGGCAACTCTCCTTTTTTAGCGAGATCGAGGCACTTAACCGTCGCGGGGACCTCCCTTCTGAGAAGGATGGTGAGAGCCAAGACTCTAGGTCAGAGAGAGAAAAAGTAGGTCCAGAAGAAAGCTTTTAGCAAGTATAGCGTTTCAGCGCAAGCATTTCGCGGAGGGCTCTATCTCTCTTTCTCTCTGTCTGCACTGAGCCAATGCTTGCAGCCAGAGTCTGCTGAGAATTAAAAAGAACGAGATGCTTTTGAAAGCAAAAAGATATTCTATTTTGTCTGTTCCCCGACAGAATAGATACCTAGAGAATCTGCACGGTTAAACCGTTCCCCTCTACTGTTTTTCTTTTGCTTAGCATGACATAGAGATTTTTTTCTCTCCTGTAGACGAACACTTGTGAGCAGGCTGGGGACTGAGAAGACTGCAGCGCAAGTTAGAATCCAGAAGGCCACATGGCGTGTCCCTCTTCAACAGCTGCAAGAGGAAGGTTTTCTAAAAGCAATGTGTTTCAGAACGGCAAGTTGTCAAGGATCTCTAGCTCTGCACTTCTACAATGCATGCTGCCGGACGATCTTTCCTATTTAAAGAAAAGATCAGTTTCTTTGCTCCTCCGTCAGGTTGAAGCGTAGATACAGAAAAATTCTACAGGACAAAAGAGATCGGCGCTAGCAACTCTCCTTTTTTAGCGAGATCAAGAGATTTAACATGCGCGGGGACGCTCACGGCTGAGAAGGATGGTGAGAGCCAAGACTCTAAGTCAGAGAGAGAAAACGCAGGACCAGAAGAAACGTTTTAGCAAGTAAAGCGTTTCAGAGCAAGCATTTCGCGGAGGGCTCTATCTCTCTTTCTCTCTGTCTGCACTGAGCCAATGCTTGCAGCCAGAGTCTGCTGAGAATTAAAAAGAACGAGATGCTACTGAAAGCAAAAAGAAGTTCTATTTTGTCAGTTATGCAAAAGAATAGCTACATAGTCCTAGTCATCTCCTCTACCGTTTTTCTTTTGCTTAGCAAGACCTAGAGCTTTTTCTCTCCTTTAGACGAACACTTGTGAACAGGCTGGGGACTGAAAAGAGTGCAGTGCAAGGTACAATGCAGAAGGCCACATGGCGTGTCCCTCTTCAAGAGGTGCAAGAGGAAGGTTTTCTAAAAGCAATGTGTTTCAGAAGGGCAAGTTCTCAAGGAACTCTTTCTCTGCACTTCTACAATGCATGCTGTCGGACGATCTTTGCTATTTAAAGAAAAGATCAGTTTCTTTGTTCCTCTGTCAGACTGAAGTGGAGGTACAGAAAGCTTCTACAGGACAAAAGAGATCTGCGCTAGTAACTCTCCTTTCATTAGCTAGATCGAGGCACTTATCACTCGCGGGAACCTCCCTTCTGAGAACGATGGTGAGAGCCAAGACTCTAGGTCAGAGAGAGAAAACGCAGGTCCAGAAGAAACCTTTTAGCAAGTATAGCGTTTCAGCGCAAGCAGTTCGCATAAGGCGCTCTTTCTCTCTGTCTGCACTGAGCCAATCCTTGCAGCCAGAGTCTGCTGAGAATTAAAAAGAACGAGATGCTTTTGAAAGCAAAAAGTTATTCTATTTTGTCTGTTCCCCGACAGAATAGATACCTAGAGAATCTGCACGGTTAAACCGTTCCCCTCTACTGTTTTTCTTTTGCTTAGCATGACATAGAGATTTTTTTCTCTCCTGTAGACGAACACTTGTGAGCAGTCTGCGGACTGAAAAGACTGCAGTGCAAGGTAGAATCCAGAAGGCCACATGGCGAGTCCCTCTTCAAGAGCTGCAAGAGGAAGGTTTTCTAAAAGCAATGTGTTTCAGAAGGGCAAGTTGTCAAGGAAATCTCGCTCTGCACTTCTACAATGCATGCTGCCGGACGATCTTTGCTATTTAAAGAAAAATCAGTTTCTTTGCTCCTCTGTCAGACTGAAGTGGAGGTACAGAAAGATTCTACAGGACAAAAGAGATCTGCGTTAGCAACTCTCCTTTTTTAGCGAGATCGAGGCAATTAACACTCGCGGGGACGCTCACTGCTGAGAAGGATGGTGAGAGCCAAGACTCTAGGTCAGAGAGAGAAAAAGCAGGTCCAGAAGAAACCTTTTAGCAAGTAAAGCGTTTCAGCGCAAGCAGTTCGCATAAGGCGCTCTATCTCTCTGTCTGCACTGAGCCAATGCTTGCAGCCAGAGTCTGCTGAGAATTAAAAAGAACGAGATGCTATTGAAAGCAAAAAGAAATTCTATTTTGTCAGTTTTTCAAAAGAGAAGCTACATAGTCATTTTGCATGTTTAAACCACTCTCCTCTACCGTTTTTCTTTTGCTTAGCAAGACCTAGAGCTTTTTCTCTCCTGTGGACGAACACTTGTGAGCAGGCTGGGGACTGAAAAGACTGCAGTGCAAGGTAGAATGCAGAAGGCCACATGGCGTGTCCCTCTTCAACAGCTGCAAGAGGAAGGTTTTCTAAAAGCAATGTGTTTCAGAAGGGCAAGTTGTCAAAGAACTCTAGCTCTGCACTTCTACAGTGCTTGCTGCCGGATGATCCTTGCTATTTAAAGATAAGAGCAGTCTCTTTGCTTATCTGCCATTTTTAAGTAGAGATACAGAAAGCTTCTATAGGCCAAAACCGTTCTGCGCTAGCAACTCTCCTTTTTTAGCGAGGTCAAGAGATTTTACACGAGGGGGACGCTCACGGCTGAGAAGGATGATGAGAGCCAAGACTCTAGGTCAGAGAGAGAAAAAGCAGGTCCAGAAGAGACCTTTTAGCAAGTATAGCGTTTCAGCGCAAGCAGTTCGCATAAGGCGCTCTTTCTCTCTGTCTGCACTGAGCCAATGCTTGCAGCCAGAGTCTGCTGAGAATTAAAAAGAACGAGATGCTACTGAAAGCAAAAAGATATTCTATTTTGTCTGTTCCCCGACAGAATAGATACCTAGAGAATCTGCACGGTTAAACCGTTCCCCTCTACTGTTTTTCTTTTGCTTAGCATGACATAGAGATTTTTTTCTCTCCTGTAGACGAACACTTGTGAGCTGGCTAGGGAGTGAGAAGACTGCAGTGCAAGGTAGAATGCCACATGGCGTGTCCCTCTTCAAGAGCTGCAAGAGGAAGGTTTTCTAAAAGCAATGTGTTTCAGAACGGCAAGTTGTCAAGGAACTCTCGCTCTGCATTTCTACAATGCATGCTGCCGGACGATCTTTCCTATTTAAAGAAAAGATCAGTTTCTTTGCTCCTCTGTCAGACTGAAGTGGAGGTACAGAAAGATTCTACAGGACAAAAGAGATCTGCGTTGGCAACTCTCCTTTTTTAGCGAGATCGAGGCACTTAACCGTCGCGGGGACCTCCCTTCTGAGAAGGATGGTGAGAGCCAAGACTCTAGGTCAGAGAGAGAAAAAGTAGGTCCAGAAGAAAGCTTTTAGCAAGTATAGCGTTTCAGCGCAAGCATTTCGCGGAGGGCTCTATCTCTCTTTCTCTCTGTCTGCACTGAGCCAATGCTTGCAGCCAGAGTCTGCTGAGAATTAAAAAGAACGAGATGCTTTTGAAAGCAAAAAGATATTCTATTTTGTCTGTTCCCCGACAGAATAGATACCTAGAGAATCTGCACGGTTAAACCGTTCCCCTCTACTGTTTTTCTTTTGCTTAGCATGACATAGAGATTTTTTTCTCTCCTGTAGACGAACACTTGTGAGCAGGCTGGGGACTGAGAAGACTGCAGCGCAAGTTAGAATCCAGAAGGCCACATGGCGTGTCCCTCTTCAACAGCTGCAAGAGGAAGGTTTTCTAAAAGCAATGTGTTTCAGAACGGCAAGTTGTCAAGGATCTCTAGCTCTGCACTTCTACAATGCATGCTGCCGGACGATCTTTCCTATTTAAAGAAAAGATCAGTTTCTTTGCTCCTCCGTCAGGTTGAAGCGTAGATACAGAAAAATTCTACAGGACAAAAGAGATCGGCGCTAGCAACTCTCCTTTTTTAGCGAGATCAAGAGATTTAACATGCGAGGGGACGCTCACGGCTGAGAAGGATGGTGAGAGCCAAGACTCTAAGTCAGAGAGAGAAAACGCAGGACCAGAAGAAACGTTTTAGCAAGTAAAGCGTTTCAGAGCAAGCATTTCGCGGAGGGCTCTATCTCTCTTTCTCTCTGTCTGCACTGAGCCAATGCTTGCAGCCAGAGTCTGCTGAGAATTAAAAAGAACGAGATGCTACTGAAAGCAAAAAGAAGTTCTATTTTGTCAGTTATGCAAAAGAATAGCTACATAGTCCTAGTCATCTCCTCTACCGTTTTTCTTTTGCTTAGCAAGACCTAGAGCTTTTTCTCTCCTTTAGACGAACACTTGTGAACAGGCTGGGGACTGAAAAGAGTGCAGTGCAAGGTACAATGCAGAAGGCCACATGGCGTGTCCCTCTTCAAGAGGTGCAAGAGGAAGGTTTTCTAAAAGCAATGTGTTTCAGAAGGGCAAATTGTCAAGGAACTCTCTCTCTGCACTTCTACAATGCATGCTGCCGGACGATATTTCCTATTTAAAGAAAAGATCAGTTTCTTTGTTCATCTGTCAGGTTGAAGTGGAGGTACAGAAAGCTTCTACAGGACAAAAGAGATCTGCGCTAGTAACTCTCCTTTCATTAGCGAGATCGAGGCACTTATCACTCGCGGGAACCTCCCTTCTGAGAACGATGGTGAGAGCCAAGACTCTAGGTCAGAGAGAGAAAAAGCAGGTCCAGAAGAAACCTTTTAGCAAGTAAAGCGTTTCAGCGCAAGCAGTTCGCATAAGGCGCTCTATCTCTCTGTCTGCACTGAGCCAATGCTTGCAGCCAGAGTCTGCTGAGAATTAAAAAGAACGAGATGCTTTTGAAAGCAAAAAGTTATTCTATTTTGTCTGTTCCCCGACAGAATAGATACCTAGAGAATCTGCACGGTTAAACCGTTCCCCTCTACTGTTTTTCTTTTGCTTAGCATGACATAGAGATTTTTTTCTCTCCTGTAGACGAACACTTGTGAGCAGTCTGCGGACTGAAAAGACTGCAGTGCAAGGTAGAATGCCACATTGCCAGTCCCTCTTCAACAGCTGCAAGAGGAAGGTTTTCTAAAAGCAATGTGTTTCAGAAGGGCAAGTTGTCAAGGAACTCTCGCTCTGCACTTCTACAATGCATGCTGCCGGACGATCTTTGCTATTTAAAGAAAAGATCAGTTTCTTTGTTCCTCTGTCAGGTTGAAGTGGAGGTACAGAAAGCTTCTACAGGACAAAAGAGATCTGCGCTAGCAACTCTCCTTTCGTTAGCGAGATCGAGGCACTTAACCGTCGCGGGGACCTCCCTTCTGAGAAGGATGGTGAGAGCCAAGACTCTAGGTCAGAGAGAGAAAAAGCAGGTCCAGAAGAAACCTTTTAGCAAGTAAAGCGTTTCAGCGCAAGCAGTTCGCATAAGGCGCTCTATCTCTGTTTCTCTCTGTCTGCACTGAGCCAATGCTTGCAGCCAGAGTCTGCTGAGAATTAAAAAGAACGAGATGCTTTTGAAAGCAAAAAGATATTCTATTTTGTCTGTTCCCCGACAGAATAGATACCTAGAGAATCTGCACGGTTAAACCGTTCCCCTCTACTGTTTTTCTTTTGCTTAGCATGACATAGAGATTTTTTTTCTCTCCTGTGGACGAACACTTGTGAGCAGGCTGGGGACTGTAAAGACAGCAGTGCAAGCTACAATGCAACATAGCAAGTCCCTCTTCAAGAGCTCCAAGAAGAGGGTTTTCTAAAAGCAATGTGTTTCAGAAGGGCAAGTTGTCAAAGAACTCTAGCTCTGCACTTCTACAATGCTTGCTGCCCGATGATCTTTCCTAATCAGAGAAAAGATCAGTTTCTTTGCTCATCTGTCAGTTTGAAGAGTAGATACAGAAAAATTCTACAGGACAAAAGAGATCGGCGCTAGCAACTCTCATTTTTTAGCGAGATCAAGAGATTTAACATGCGAGGGGACGCTCACGGCTGAGAAGGATGATGAGAGCCAAGACTCTAGGTCGGAGAGAAAAAACGCAGGTCCAGAAGAAACCTTTTAGCAAGTAAAGCGTTTCAGGGCAAGCCGTTCGCGTAGGGCTCTATCTCTCTTTCTCTCTGTCTGCACTGAGCCAATGCTTGCAGCCAGAGTGTGCTGAGAATTAAAAAGAACGAGATGCTATTGAAAGCAAAAAGAAATTCTATTTTGTCAGTTTTTCAAAAGAGAAGCTACATAGTCATTTTGCATATTTAAACCATTCTCCTCTACTGTTTTTCTTTTGCTTAGCAAGACCTAGAGCTTTTTCTCTCCTTAGGACGGGCACTTGTGAGCAGGCTGCGGACTGAAAAGACTGCAGTGCAAGGTAGAATGCAGAAGGCCACATGGCGTGTCCCTCTTCAACAGCTGCAAGAGGAAGGTTTTCTAAAAGCAATGTGTTTCAGAAGGGCAAGTTCTCAAGGAACTCTCTCTCTGCACTTCTACAATGCATGCTGCCGGACGATCTTTGCTATTTAAAGAAAAGATCAGTTTCTTTGCTCCTCTGTCAGGTTGAAGTGGAGGTACAGAAAGATTCTACAGGACAAAAGAGATCTGCGTTGGCAACTCTCCTTTTTTAGCGAGATCGAGGCACTTAACCGTCGCGGGGACCTCCCTTCTGAGAAGGATGGTGAGAGCCAAGACTCTAGGTCAGAGAGAGAAAAAGCAGGTCCAGAAGAAACCTTTTAGTAAGTAAAGCGTTTCAGCGCAAGCAGTTCGCATAAGGCGCTCTATCTCTCTTTCTCTCTGTCTGCACTGAGCCAATGCTTGCAGCCAGAGTCTGCTGAGAATTAAAAAGAACGAGATGCTTTTGAAAGCAAAAAGTTATTCTATTTTGTCTGTTCCCCGACAGAATAGATACCTAGAGAATCTGCACGGTTAAACCGTTCCCCTCTACTGTTTTTCTTTTGCTTAGCATGACATAGAGATTTTTTTCTCTCCTGTAGACGAACACTTGTGAGCAGGCTGCGGACTGAAAAGACTGCAGTGCAAGCTACAATGCAACATAGCAAGTCCCTCTTCAAGAGCTCCAAGAAGAGGGTTTTCTAAAAGCAATGTGTTTCAGAAGGGCAAGTTGTCAAAGAACTCTAGCTCTGCACTTCTACAATGCTTGCTGCCCGATGATCTTTCCTAATCAGAGAAAAGATCAGTTTCTTTGCTCATCTGTCAGGTTGAAGAGTAGATACAGAAAAATTCTACAGGACAAAAGAGATCGGCGCTAGCAACTCTCATTTTTTAGCGAGATCAAGAGATTTAACATGCGAGGGGACGCTCACGGCTGAGAAGGATGATGAGAGCCAAGACTCTAGGTCGGAGAGAAAAAACGCAGGTCCAGAAGAAACCTTTTAGCAAGTAAAGCGTTTCAGGGCAAGCCGTTCGCGTAGGGCTCTATCTCTCTTTCTCTCTGTCTGCACTGAGCCAATGCTTGCAGCCAGAGTGTGCTGAGAATTAAAAAGAACGAGATGCTATTGAAAGCAAAAAGAAATTCTATTTTGTCAGTTTTTCAAAAGAGAAGCTACATAGTCATTTTGCATATTTAAACCATTCTCCTCTACTGTTTTTCTTTTGCTTAGCAAGACCTAGAGCTTTTTCTCTCCTTAGGACGGGCACTTGTGAGCAGGCTGCGGACTGAAAAGACTGCAGTGCAAGGTAGAATGCAGAAGGCCACATGGCGTGTCCCTCTTCAACAGCTGCAAGAGGAAGGTTTTCTAAAAGCAATGTGTTTCAGAAGGGCAAGTTCTCAAGGAACTCTCTCTCTGCACTTCTACAATGCATGCTGCCGGACGATCTTTGCTATTTAAAGAAAAGATCAGTTTCTTTGCTCCTCTGTCAGGTTGAAGTGGAGGTACAGAAAGCTTCTACAGGACAAAAGAGATCTGCGTTGGCAACTCTCCTTTTTTAGCGAGATCGAGGCACTTAACCGTCGCGGGGACCTCCCTACTGAGAACGATGGTGAGAGCCAAGACTCTAGGTCAGAGAGAGAAAAAGCAGGTCCAGAAGAAACCTTTTAGCAAGTAAAGCGTTTAAGCGCAAGCAGTTCGCATAAGGCGCTCTATCTCTCTTTCTCTCTGTCTGCACTGAGCCAATGCTTGCAGCCAGAGTCTGCTGAGAATTAAAAAGAACGAGATGCTTTTGAAAGCAAAAAGATATTCTATTTTGTCTGTTCCCCGACAGAATAGATACCTAGAGAATCTGCACGGTTAAACCGTTCCCCTCTACTGTTTTTCTTTTGCTTAGCATGACATAGAGATTTTTTTCTCTCCTGTAGACGAACACTTGTGAGCAGGCTGCGGACTGAAAAGACTGCAGTGCAAGCTACAATGCAACATAGCAAGTCCCTCTTCAAGAGCTCCAAGAAGAGGGTTTTCTAAAAGCAATGTGTTTCAGAAGGGCAAGTTGTCAAAGAACTCTAGCTCTGCACTTCTACAATGCTTGCTGCCCGATGATCTTTCCTAATCAGAGAAAAGATCAGTTTCTTTGCTCATCTGTCAGGTTGAAGAGTAGATACAGAAAAATTCTACAGGACAAAAGAGATCGGCGCTAGCAACTCTCATTTTTTAGCGAGATCAAGAGATTTAACATGCGAGGGGACGCTCACGGCTGAGAAGGATGATGAGAGCCAAGACTCTAGGTCGGAGAGAAAAAACGCAGGTCCAGAAGAAACCTTTTAGCAAGTAAAGCGTTTCAGGGCAAGCCGTTCGCGTAGGGCTCTATCTCTCTTTCTCTCTGTCTGCACTGAGCCAATGCTTGCAGCCAGAGTGTGCTGAGAATTAAAAAGAACGAGATGCTATTGAAAGCAAAAAGAAATTCTATTTTGTCAGTTTTTCAAAAGAGAAGCTACATAGTCATTTTGCATATTTAAACCATTCTCCTCTACTGTTTTTCTTTTGCTTAGCAAGACCTAGAGCTTTTTCTCTCCTTAGGACGGGCACTTGTGAGCAGGCTGCGGACTGAAAAGACTGCAGTGCAAGGTAGAATGCAGAAGGCCACATGGCGTGTCCCTCTTCAACAGCTGCAAGAGGAAGGTTTTCTAAAAGCAATGTGTTTCAGAAGGGCAAGTTCTCAAGGAACTCTCTCTCTGCACTTCTACAATGCATGCTGCCGGACGATCTTTGCTATTTAAAGAAAAGATCAGTTTCTTTGCTCCTCTGTCAGGTTGAAGTGGAGGTACAGAAAGCTTCTACAGGACAAAAGAGATCTGCGTTGGCAACTCTCCTTTTTTAGCGAGATCGAGGCACTTAACCGTCGCGGGGACCTCCCTACTGAGAACGATGGTGAGAGCCAAGACTCTAGGTCAGAGAGAGAAAAAGCAGGTCCAGAAGAAACCTTTTAGCAAGTAAAGCGTTTAAGCGCAAGCAGTTCGCATAAGGCGCTCTATCTCTCTTTCTCTCTGTCTGCACTGAGCCAATGCTTGCAGCCAGAGTCTGCTGAGAATTAAAAAGAACGAGATGCTTTTGAAAGCAAAAAGATATTCTATTTTGTCTGTTCCCCGACAGAATAGATACCTAGAGAATCTGCACGGTTAAACCGTTCCCCTCTACTGTTTTTCTTTTGCTTAGCATGACATAGAGATTTTTTTCTCTCCTGTAGACGAACACTTGTGAGCAGGCTGGGGACTGAGAAGACTGCAGTGCACGGTAGAATCCAGAAGGCCACATGGCGTGTCTCTCTTCAACAGCTGCAAGAGGAAGGTTTTCTAAAAGCAATGTGTTTCAGAAGGGCAAGTTGTCAAGGAACTCTCGCTCTGCACTTCTACAATGCATGCTGCCGGACGATCTTTGCTATTTAAAGAAAAGATCAGTTTCTTTGCTCCTCTGTCAGGTTGAAGTGGAGGTACAGAAAGATTCTACAGGACAAAAGAGATCTGCGTTGGCAACTCTCCTTTTTTAGCGAGATCGAGGCACTTAACCGTCGCGGGGACCTCCCTTCTGAGAAGGATGGTGAGAGCCAAGACTCTAGGTCAGAGAGAGAAAAAGCAGGTCCAGAAGAAACCTTTTAGTAAGTAAAGCGTTTCAGCGCAAGCATTTCGCATAAGGCGCTCTATCTCTCTTTCTCTCTGTCTGCACTGAGCCAATGCTTGCAGCCAGAGTCTGCTGAGAATTAAAAAGAACGAGATGCTTTTGAAAGCAAAAAGTTATTCTATTTTGTCTGTTCCCCGACAGAATAGATACCTAGAGAATCTGCACGGTTAAACCGTTCCCCTCTACTGTTTTTCTTTTGCTTAGCATGACATAGACATTTTTTTCTCTCCTGTAGACGAACACTTGTGAGCAGTCTGCGGACTGAAAAGACTGCAGTGCAAGGTACAATGCAACATAGCAAGTCCCTCTTCAAGAGCTCCAAGAAGAGGGTTTTCTAAAAGCAATGTGTTTCAGAAGGGCAAGTTGTCAAAGAACTCTAGCTCTGCACTTCTACAATGCTTGCTGCCCGATGATCTTTCCTAATCAGAGAAAAGATCAGTTTCTTTGCTCATCTGTCAGTTTGAAGAGTAGATACAGAAAAATTCTACAGGACAAAAGAGATCGGCGCTAGCAACTCTCATTTTTTAGCGAGATCAAGAGATTTAACATGCGAGGGGACGCTCACGGCTGAGAAGGATGATGAGAGCCAAGACTCTAGGTCGGAGCGAAAAAACGCAGGTCCAGAAGAAACCTTTTAGCAAGTAAAGCGTTTCAGGGCAAGCCGTTCGCGTAGGGCTCTATCTCTCTTTCTCTCTGTCTGCACTGAGCCAATGCTTGCAGCCAGAGTGTGCTGAGAATTAAAAAGAACGAGATGCTATTGAAAGCAAAAAGAAATTCTATTTTGTCAGTTTTTCAAAAGAGAAGCTACATAGTCATTTTGCATATTTAAACCATTCTCCTCTACTGTTTTTCTTTTGCTTAGCAAGACCTAGAGCTTTTTCTCTCCTTAGGACGGGCACTTGTGAGCAGGCTGCGGACTGAAAAGACTGCAGTGCAAGGTAGAATGCAGAAGGCCACATGGCGTGTCCCTCTTCAACAGCTGCAAGAGGAAGGTTTTCTAAAAGCAATGTGTTTCAGAAGGGCAAGTTCTCAAGGAACTCTCTCTCTGCACTTCTACAATGCATGCTGCCGGACGATCTTTGCTACTTAAGAAAAGATCAGTTTCTTTGCTCCTCTGTCAGGTTGAAGTGGAGGTACAGAAAGATTCTACAGGACAAAAGAGATCTGCGTTGGCAACTCTCCTTTTTTAGCGAGATCGAGGCACTTAACCGTCGCGGGGACCTCCCTTCTGAGAAGGATGGTGAGAGCCAAGACTCTAGGTCAGAGAGAGAAAAAGCAGGTCCAGAAGAAACCTTTTAGTAAGTAAAGCGTTTCAGCGCAAGCATTTCGCATAAGGCGCTCTATCTCTCTTTCTCTCTGTCTGCACTGAGCCAATGCTTGCAGCCAGAGTCTGCTGAGAATTAAAAAGAACGAGATGCTTTTGAAAGCAAAAAGTTATTCTATTTTGTCTGTTCCCCGACAGAATAGATACCTAGAGAATCTGCACGGTTAAACCGTTCCCCTCTACTGTTTTTCTTTTGCTTAGCATGACATAGAGATTTTTTTCTCTCCTGTAGACGAACACTTGTGAGCAGTCTGCGGACTGAAAAGACTGCAGTGCAAGGTAGAATGCCACATTGCCAGTCCCTCTTCAACAGCTGCAAGAGGAAGGTTTTCTAAAAGCAATGTGTTTCAGAAGGGCAAGTTGTCAAGGAACTCTCGCTCTGCACTTCTACAATGCATGCTGCCGGACGATCTTTGCTATTTAAAGAAAAGATCAGTTTCTTTGTTCCTCTGTCAGGTTGAAGTGGAGGTACAGAAAGCTTCTACAGGACAAAAGAGATCTGCGCTAGCAACTCTCCTTTCGTTAGCGAGATCGAGGCACTTAACCGTCGCGGGGACCTCCCTTCTGAGAAGGATGGTGAGAGCCAAGACTCTAGGTCAGAGAGAGAAAAAGCAGGTCCAGAAGAAACCTTTTAGCAAGTAAAGCGTTTCAGCGCAAGCAGTTCGCATAAGGCGCTCTATCTCTCTTTCTCTCTGTCTGCACTGAGCCAATGCTTGCAGCCAGAGTCTGCTGAGAATTGAAAAGAACGAGATGCTTTTGAAAGCAAAAAGATATTCTATTTTGTCTGTTCCCCGACAGAATAGATACCTAGAGAATCTGCACGGTTAAACCGTTCCCCTCTACTGTTTTTCTTTTGCTTAGCATGACATAGAGATTTTTTTTCTCTCCTGTGGACGAACACTTGTGAGCAGGCTGGGGACTGAAAAGACTGCAGTGCAAGGTAGAATGCAGAAGGCCACATGGCGTGTCCCTCTTCAACAGCTGCAAGAGGAAGGTTTTCTAAAAGCAATGTGTTTCAGAAGGGCAAGTTGTCAAGGAACTCTCGCTCTGCACTTCTACAATGCATGCTGCCGGATGATCTTTGCTATTTAAAGAAAAGATCAGTTTCTTTGCTCCTCTGTCAGGTTGAAGTGGAGGTACAGAAAGATTCTACAGGACAAAAGAGATCTGCGTTGGCAACTCTCCTTTTTTAGCGAGATCGAGGCACTTAACCATCGCGGGGACCTCCCTTCTGAGAAGGATGGTGAGAGCCAAGACTCTAGGTCAGAGAGAGAAAAAGCAGGTCCAGAAGAAACCTTTTAGCAAGTAAAGCGTTTCAGCGCAAGCAGTTCGCATAAGGCGCTCTATCTCTGTTTCTCTCTGTCTGCACTGAGCCAATGCTTGCAGCCAGAGTCTGCTGAGAATTAAAAAGAACGAGATGCTTTTGAAAGCAAAAAGATATTCTATTTTGTCTGTTCCCCGACAGAATAGATACCTAGAGAATCTGCACGGTTAAACCGTTCCCCTCTACTGTTTTTCTTTTGCTTAGCATGACATAGAGATTTTTTTTCTCTCCTGTGGACGAACACTTGTGAGCAGGCTGGGGACTGAAAAGACAGCAGTGCAAGCTACAATGCAACATAGCAAGTCCCTCTTCAAGAGCTCCAAGAAGAGGGTTTTCTAAAAGCAATGTGTTTCAGAAGGGCAAGTTGTCAAAGAACTCTAGCTCTGCACTTCTACAATGCTTGCTGCCCGATGATCTTTCCTAATCAGAGAAAAGATCAGTTTCTTTGCTCATCTGTCAGTTTGAAGAGTAGATACAGAAAAATTCTACAGGACAAAAGAGATCGGCGCTAGCAACTCTCATTTTTTAGCGAGATCAAGAGATTTAACATGCGAGGGGACGCTCACGGCTGAGAAGGATGATGAGAGCCAAGACTCTAGGTCGGAGAGAAAAAACGCAGGTCCAGAAGAAACCTTTTAGCAAGTAAAGCGTTTCAGGGCAAGCCGTTCGCGTAGGGCTCTATCTCTCTTTCTCTCTGTCTGCACTGAGCCAATGCTTGCAGCCAGAGTGTGCTGAGAATTAAAGAGAACGAGATGCTATTGAAAGCAAAAAGAAATTCTATTTTGTCAGTTTTTCAAAAGAGAAGCTACATAGTCATTTTGCATATTTAAACCATTCTCCTCTACTGTTTTTCTTTTGCTTAGCAAGACCTAGAGCTTTTTCTCTCCTTAGGACGGGCACTTGTGAGCAGGCTGCGGACTGAAAAGACTGCAGTGCAAGGTAGAATGCAGAAGGCCACATGGCGTGTCCCTCTTCAACAGCTGCAAGAGGAAGGTTTTCTAAAAGCAATGTGTTTCAGAAGGGCAAGTTCTCAAGGAACTCTCTCTCTGCACTTCTACAATGCATGCTGCCGGACGATCTTTGCTATTTAAAGAAAAGATCAGTTTCTTTGCTCCTCTGTCAGGTTGAAGTGGAGGTACAGAAAGATTCTACAGGACAAAAGAGATCTGCGTTGGCAACTCTCCTTTTTTAGCGAGATCGAGGCACTTAACCGTCGCGGGGACCTCCCTTCTGAGAAGGATGGTGAGAGCCAAGACTCTAGGTCAGAGAGAGAAAAAGCAGGTCCAGAAGAAACCTTTTAGTAAGTAAAGCGTTTCAGCGCAAGCATTTCGCATAAGGCGCTCTATCTCTCTTTCTCTCTGTCTGCACTGAGCCAATGCTTGCAGCCAGAGTCTGCTGAGAATTAAAAAGAACGAGATGCTTTTGAAAGCAAAAAGTTATTCTATTTTGTCTGTTCCCCGACAGAATAGATACCTAGAGAATCTGCACGGTTAAACCGTTCCCCTCTACTGTTTTTCTTTTGCTTAGCATGACATAGAGATTTTTTTCTCTCCTGTAGACGAACACTTGTGAGCAGGCTGCGGACTGAAAAGACTGCAGTGCAAGCTACAATGCAACATAGCAAGTCCCTCTTCAAGAGCTCCAAGAAGAGGGTTTTCTAAAAGCAATGTGTTTCAGAAGGGCAAGTTGTCAAAGAACTCTAGCTCTGCACTTCTACAATGCTTGCTGCCCGATGATCTTTCCTAATCAGAGAAAAGATCAGTTTCTTTGCTCATCTGTCAGGTTGAAGAGTAGATACAGAAAAATTCTACAGGACAAAAGAGATCGGCGCTAGCAACTCTCATTTTTTAGCGAGATCAAGAGATTTAACATGCGAGGGGACGCTCACGGCTGAGAAGGATGATGAGAGCCAAGACTCTAGGTCGGAGAGAAAAAACGCAGGTCCAGAAGAAACCTTTTAGCAAGTAAAGCGTTTCAGGGCAAGCCGTTCGCGTAGGGCTCTATCTCTCTTTCTCTCTGTCTGCACTGAGCCAATGCTTGCAGCCAGAGTGTGCTGAGAATTAAAAAGAACGAGATGCTATTGAAAGCAAAAAGAAATTCTATTTTGTCAGTTTTTCAAAAGAGAAGCTACATAGTCATTTTGCATATTTAAACCATTCTCCTCTACTGTTTTTCTTTTGCTTAGCAAGACCTAGAGCTTTTTCTCTCCTTAGGACGGGCACTTGTGAGCAGGCTGCGGACTGAAAAGACTGCAGTGCAAGGTAGAATGCAGAAGGCCACATGGCGTGTCCCTCTTCAACAGCTGCAAGAGGAAGGTTTTCTAAAAGCAATGTGTTTCAGAAGGGCAAGTTCTCAAGGAACTCTCTCTCTGCACTTCTACAATGCATGCTGCCGGACGATCTTTGCTATTTAAAGAAAAGATCAGTTTCTTTGCTCCTCTGTCAGGTTGAAGTGGAGGTACAGAAAGCTTCTACAGGACAAAAGAGATCTGCGTTGGCAACTCTCCTTTTTTAGCGAGATCGAGGCACTTAACCGTCGCGGGGACCTCCCTACTGAGAACGATGGTGAGAGCCAAGACTCTAGGTCAGAGAGAGAAAAAGCAGGTCCAGAAGAAACCTTTTAGCAAGTAAAGCGTTTAAGCGCAAGCAGTTCGCATAAGGCGCTCTATCTCTCTTTCTCTCTGTCTGCACTGAGCCAATGCTTGCAGCCAGAGTCTGCTGAGAATTAAAAAGAACGAGATGCTTTTGAAAGCAAAAAGATATTCTATTTTGTCTGTTCCCCGACAGAATAGATACCTAGAGAATCTGCACGGTTAAACCGTTCCCCTCTACTGTTTTTCTTTTGCTTAGCATGACATAGAGATTTTTTTCTCTCCTGTAGACGAACACTTGTGAGCAGGCTGGGGACTGAGAAGACTGCAGTGCACGGTAGAATCCAGAAGGCCACATGGCGTGTCTCTCTTCAACAGCTGCAAGAGGAAGGTTTTCTAAAAGCAATGTGTTTCAGAAGGGCAAGTTGTCAAGGAACTCTCGCTCTGCACTTCTACAATGCATGCTGCCGGACGATCTTTGCTATTTAAAGAAAAGATCAGTTTCTTTGCTCCTCTGTCAGGTTGAAGTGGAGGTACAGAAAGATTCTACAGGACAAAAGAGATCTGCGTTGGCAACTCTCCTTTTTTAGCGAGATCGAGGCACTTAACCGTCGCGGGGACCTCCCTTCTGAGAAGGATGGTGAGAGCCAAGACTCTAGGTCAGAGAGAGAAAAAGCAGGTCCAGAAGAAACCTTTTAGTAAGTAAAGCGTTTCAGCGCAAGCATTTCGCATAAGGCGCTCTATCTCTCTTTCTCTCTGTCTGCACTGAGCCAATGCTTGCAGCCAGAGTCTGCTGAGAATTAAAAAGAACGAGATGCTTTTGAAAGCAAAAAGTTATTCTATTTTGTCTGTTCCCCGACAGAATAGATACCTAGAGAATCTGCACGGTTAAACCGTTCCCCTCTACTGTTTTTCTTTTGCTTAGCATGACATAGAGATTTTTTTCTCTCCTGTAGACGAACACTTGTGAGCAGTCTGCGGACTGAAAAGACTGCAGTGCAAGGTAGAATGCCACATTGCCAGTCCCTCTTCAACAGCTGCAAGAGGAAGGTTTTCTAAAAGCAATGTGTTTCAGAAGGGCAAGTTGTCAAGGAACTCTCGCTCTGCACTTCTACAATGCATGCTGCCGGACGATCTTTGCTATTTAAAGAAAAGATCAGTTTCTTTGTTCCTCTGTCAGGTTGAAGTGGAGGTACAGAAAGCTTCTACAGGACAAAAGAGATCTGCGCTGGCAACTCTCCTTTCGTTAGCGAGATCGAGGCACTTAACCGTCGCGGGGACCTCCCTTCTGAGAAGGATGGTGAGAGCCAAGACTCTAGGTCAGAGAGAGAAAAAGCAGGTCCAGAAGAAACCTTTTAGCAAGTAAAGCGTTTCAGCGCAAGCAGTTCGCATAAGGCGCTCTATCTCTCTTTCTCTCTGTCTGCACTGAGCCAATGCTTGCAGCCAGAGTCTGCTGAGAATTGAAAAGAACGAGATGCTTTTGAAAGCAAAAAGATATTCTATTTTGTCTGTTCCCCGACAGAATAGATACCTAGAGAATCTGCACGGTTAAACCGTTCCCCTCTACTGTTTTTCTTTTGCTTAGCATGACATAGAGATTTTTTTCTCTCCTGTAGACGAACACTTGTGAGCAGGCTGGGGACTGAGAAGACTGCAGTGCACGGTAGAATCCAGAAGGCCACATGGCGTGTCTCTCTTCAACAGCTGCAAGAGGAAGGTTTTCTAAAAGCAATGTGTTTCAGAAGGGCAAGTTGTCAAGGAACTCTCGCTCTGCACTTCTACAATGCATGCTGCCGGACGATCTTTGCTATTTAAAGAAAAGATCAGTTTCTTTGCTCCTCTGTCAGGTTGAAGTGGAGGTACAGAAAGATTCTACAGGACAAAAGAGATCTGCGTTGGCAACTCTCCTTTTTTAGCGAGATCGAGGCACTTAACCGTCGCGGGGACCTCCCTTCTGAGAAGGATGGTGAGAGCCAAGACTCTAGGTCAGAGAGAGAAAAAGCAGGTCCAGAAGAAACCTTTTAGTAAGTAAAGCGTTTCAGCGCAAGCATTTCGCATAAGGCGCTCTATCTCTCTTTCTCTCTGTCTGCACTGAGCCAATGCTTGCAGCCAGAGTCTGCTGAGAATTAAAAAGAACGAGATGCTTTTGAAAGCAAAAAGTTATTCTATTTTGTCTGTTCCCCGACAGAATAGATACCTAGAGAATCTGCACGGTTAAACCGTTCCCCTCTACTGTTTTTCTTTTGCTTAGCATGACATAGACATTTTTTTCTCTCCTGTAGACGAACACTTGTGAGCAGTCTGCGGACTGAAAAGACTGCAGTGCAAGGTACAATGCAACATAGCAAGTCCCTCTTCAAGAGCTCCAAGAAGAGGGTTTTCTAAAAGCAATGTGTTTCAGAAGGGCAAGTTGTCAAAGAACTCTAGCTCTGCACTTCTACAATGCTTGCTGCCCGATGATCTTTCCTAATCAGAGAAAAGATCAGTTTCTTTGCTCATCTGTCAGTTTGAAGAGTAGATACAGAAAAATTCTACAGGACAAAAGAGATCGGCGCTAGCAACTCTCATTTTTTAGCGAGATCAAGAGATTTAACATGCGAGGGGACGCTCACGGCTGAGAAGGATGATGAGAGCCAAGACTCTAGGTCGGAGCGAAAAAACGCAGGTCCAGAAGAAACCTTTTAGCAAGTAAAGCGTTTCAGGGCAAGCCGTTCGCGTAGGGCTCTATCTCTCTTTCTCTCTGTCTGCACTGAGCCAATGCTTGCAGCCAGAGTGTGCTGAGAATTAAAAAGAACGAGATGCTATTGAAAGCAAAAAGAAATTCTATTTTGTCAGTTTTTCAAAAGAGAAGCTACATAGTCATTTTGCATATTTAAACCATTCTCCTCTACTGTTTTTCTTTTGCTTAGCAAGACCTAGAGCTTTTTCTCTCCTTAGGACGGGCACTTGTGAGCAGGCTGCGGACTGAAAAGACTGCAGTGCAAGGTAGAATGCAGAAGGCCACATGGCGTGTCCCTCTTCAACAGCTGCAAGAGGAAGGTTTTCTAAAAGCAATGTGTTTCAGAAGGGCAAGTTCTCAAGGAACTCTCTCTCTGCACTTCTACAATGCATGCTGCCGGACGATCTTTGCTACTTAAGAAAAGATCAGTTTCTTTGCTCCTCTGTCAGGTTGAAGTGGAGGTACAGAAAGATTCTACAGGACAAAAGAGATCTGCGTTGGCAACTCTCCTTTTTTAGCGAGATCGAGGCACTTAACCGTCGCGGGGACCTCCCTTCTGAGAAGGATGGTGAGAGCCAAGACTCTAGGTCAGAGAGAGAAAAAGCAGGTCCAGAAGAAACCTTTTAGTAAGTAAAGCGTTTCAGCGCAAGCATTTCGCATAAGGCGCTCTATCTCTCTTTCTCTCTGTCTGCACTGAGCCAATGCTTGCAGCCAGAGTCTGCTGAGAATTAAAAAGAACGAGATGCTTTTGAAAGCAAAAAGTTATTCTATTTTGTCTGTTCCCCGACAGAATAGATACCTAGAGAATCTGCACGGTTAAACCGTTCCCCTCTACTGTTTTTCTTTTGCTTAGCATGACATAGAGATTTTTTTCTCTCCTGTAGACGAACACTTGTGAGCAGTCTGCGGACTGAAAAGACTGCAGTGCAAGGTAGAATGCCACATTGCCAGTCCCTCTTCAACAGCTGCAAGAGGAAGGTTTTCTAAAAGCAATGTGTTTCAGAAGGGCAAGTTGTCAAGGAACTCTCGCTCTGCACTTCTACAATGCATGCTGCCGGACGATCTTTGCTATTTAAAGAAAAGATCAGTTTCTTTGTTCCTCTGTCAGGTTGAAGTGGAGGTACAGAAAGCTTCTACAGGACAAAAGAGATCTGCGCTAGCAACTCTCCTTTCGTTAGCGAGATCGAGGCACTTAACCGTCGCGGGGACCTCCCTTCTGAGAAGGATGGTGAGAGCCAAGACTCTAGGTCAGAGAGAGAAAAAGCAGGTCCAGAAGAAACCTTTTAGCAAGTAAAGCGTTTAAGCGCAAGCAGTTCGCATAAGGCGCTCTATCTCTCTTTCTCTCTGTCTGCACTGAGCCAATGCTTGCAGCCAGAGTCTGCTGAGAATTGAAAAGAACGAGATGCTTTTGAAAGCAAAAAGATATTCTATTTTGTCTGTTCCCCGACAGAATAGATACCTAGAGAATCTGCACGGTTAAACCGTTCCCCTCTACTGTTTTTCTTTTGCTTAGCATGACATAGAGATTTTTTTTCTCTCCTGTGGACGAACACTTGTGAGCAGGCTGGGGACTGAAAAGACTGCAGTGCAAGGTAGAATGCAGAAGGCCACATGGCGTGTCCCTCTTCAACAGCTGCAAGAGGAAGGTTTTCTAAAAGCAATGTGTTTCAGAAGGGCAAGTTGTCAAGGAACTCTCGCTCTGCACTTCTACAATGCATGCTGCCGGATGATCTTTGCTATTTAAAGAAAAGATCAGTTTCTTTGCTCCTCTGTCAGGTTGAAGTGGAGGTACAGAAAGATTCTACAGGACAAAAGAGATCTGCGTTGGCAACTCTCCTTTTTTAGCGAGATCGAGGCACTTAACCATCGCGGGGACCTCCCTTCTGAGAAGGATGGTGAGAGCCAAGACTCTAGGTCAGAGAGAGAAAAAGCAGGTCCAGAAGAAACCTTTTAGCAAGTAAAGCGTTTCAGCGCAAGCAGTTCGCATAAGGCGCTCTATCTCTGTTTCTCTCTGTCTGCACTGAGCCAATGCTTGCAGCCAGAGTCTGCTGAGAATTAAAAAGAACGAGATGCTTTTGAAAGCAAAAAGATATTCTATTTTGTCTGTTCCCCGACAGAATAGATACCTAGAGAATCTGCACGGTTAAACCGTTCCCCTCTACTGTTTTTCTTTTGCTTAGCATGACATAGAGATTTTTTTTCTCTCCTGTGGACGAACACTTGTGAGCAGGCTGGGGACTGAAAAGACAGCAGTGCAAGCTACAATGCAACATAGCAAGTCCCTCTTCAAGAGCTCCAAGAAGAGGGTTTTCTAAAAGCAATGTGTTTCAGAAGGGCAAGTTGTCAAAGAACTCTAGCTCTGCACTTCTACAATGCTTGCTGCCCGATGATCTTTCCTAATCAGAGAAAAGATCAGTTTCTTTGCTCATCTGTCAGTTTGAAGAGTAGATACAGAAAAATTCTACAGGACAAAAGAGATCGGCGCTAGCAACTCTCATTTTTTAGCGAGATCAAGAGATTTAACATGCGAGGGGACGCTCACGGCTGAGAAGGATGATGAGAGCCAAGACTCTAGGTCGGAGAGAAAAAACGCAGGTCCAGAAGAAACCTTTTAGCAAGTAAAGCGTTTCAGGGCAAGCCGTTCGCGTAGGGCTCTATCTCTCTTTCTCTCTGTCTGCACTGAGCCAATGCTTGCAGCCAGAGTGTGCTGAGAATTAAAGAGAACGAGATGCTATTGAAAGCAAAAAGAAATTCTATTTTGTCAGTTTTTCAAAAGAGAAGCTACATAGTCATTTTGCATATTTAAACCATTCTCCTCTACTGTTTTTCTTTTGCTTAGCAAGACCTAGAGCTTTTTCTCTCCTTAGGACGGGCACTTGTGAGCAGGCTGCGGACTGAAAAGACTGCAGTGCAAGGTAGAATGCAGAAGGCCACATGGCGTGTCCCTCTTCAACAGCTGCAAGAGGAAGGTTTTCTAAAAGCAATGTGTTTCAGAAGGGCAAGTTCTCAAGGAACTCTCTCTCTGCACTTCTACAATGCATGCTGCCGGACGATCTTTGCTATTTAAAGAAAAGATCAGTTTCTTTGCTCCTCTGTCAGGTTGAAGTGGAGGTACAGAAAGATTCTACAGGACAAAAGAGATCTGCGTTGGCAACTCTCCTTTTTTAGCGAGATCGAGGCACTTAACCGTCGCGGGGACCTCCCTACTGAGAACGATGGTGAGAGCCAAGACTCTAGGTCAGAGAGAGAAAAAGCAGGTCCAGAAGAAACCTTTTAGCAAGTAAAGCGTTTAAGCGCAAGCAGTTCGCATAAGGCGCTCTATCTCTCTTTCTCTCTGTCTGCACTGAGCCAATGCTTGCAGCCAGAGTCTGCTGAGAATTAAAAAGAACGAGATGCTTTTGAAAGCAAAAAGATATTCTATTTTGTCTGTTCCCCGACAGAATAGATACCTAGAGAATCTGCACGGTTAAACCGTTCCCCTCTACTGTTTTTCTTTTGCTTAGCATGACATAGAGATTTTTTTCTCTCCTGTAGACGAACACTTGTGAGCAGGCTGGGGACTGAGAAGACTGCAGTGCACGGTAGAATCCAGAAGGCCACATGGCGTGTCTCTCTTCAACAGCTGCAAGAGGAAGGTTTTCTAAAAGCAATGTGTTTCAGAAGGGCAAGTTGTCAAGGAACTCTCGCTCTGCACTTCTACAATGCATGCTGCCGGACGATCTTTGCTATTTAAAGAAAAGATCAGTTTCTTTGCTCCTCTGTCAGGTTGAAGTGGAGGTACAGAAAGATTCTACAGGACAAAAGAGATCTGCGTTGGCAACTCTCCTTTTTTAGCGAGATCGAGGCACTTAACCGTCGCGGGGACCTCCCTTCTGAGAAGGATGGTGAGAGCCAAGACTCTAGGTCAGAGAGAGAAAAAGCAGGTCCAGAAGAAACCTTTTAGTAAGTAAAGCGTTTCAGCGCAAGCATTTCGCATAAGGCGCTCTATCTCTCTTTCTCTCTGTCTGCACTGAGCCAATGCTTGCAGCCAGAGTCTGCTGAGAATTAAAAAGAACGAGATGCTTTTGAAAGCAAAAAGTTATTCTATTTTGTCTGTTCCCCGACAGAATAGATACCTAGAGAATCTGCACGGTTAAACCGTTCCCCTCTACTGTTTTTCTTTTGCTTAGCATGACATAGAGATTTTTTTCTCTCCTGTAGACGAACACTTGTGAGCAGTCTGCGGACTGAAAAGACTGCAGTGCAAGGTAGAATGCCACATTGCCAGTCCCTCTTCAACAGCTGCAAGAGGAAGGTTTTCTAAAAGCAATGTGTTTCAGAAGGGCAAGTTGTCAAGGAACTCTCGCTCTGCACTTCTACAATGCATGCTGCCGGACGATCTTTGCTATTTAAAGAAAAGATCAGTTTCTTTGTTCCTCTGTCAGGTTGAAGTGGAGGTACAGAAAGCTTCTACAGGACAAAAGAGATCTGCGCTGGCAACTCTCCTTTCGTTAGCGAGATCGAGGCACTTAACCGTCGCGGGGACCTCCCTTCTGAGAAGGATGGTGAGAGCCAAGACTCTAGGTCAGAGAGAGAAAAAGCAGGTCCAGAAGAAACCTTTTAGCAAGTAAAGCGTTTCAGCGCAAGCAGTTCGCATAAGGCGCTCTATCTCTCTTTCTCTCTGTCTGCACTGAGCCAATGCTTGCAGCCAGAGTCTGCTGAGAATTGAAAAGAACGAGATGCTTTTGAAAGCAAAAAGATATTCTATTTTGTCTGTTCCCCGACAGAATAGATACCTAGAGAATCTGCACGGTTAAACCGTTCCCCTCTACTGTTTTTCTTTTGCTTAGCATGACATAGAGATTTTTTTCTCTCCTGTAGACGAACACTTGTGAGCAGGCTGGGGACTGAGAAGACTGCAGTGCACGGTAGAATCCAGAAGGCCACATGGCGTGTCTCTCTTCAACAGCTGCAAGAGGAAGGTTTTCTAAAAGCAATGTGTTTCAGAAGGGCAAGTTGTCAAGGAACTCTCGCTCTGCACTTCTACAATGCATGCTGCCGGACGATCTTTGCTATTTAAAGAAAAGATCAGTTTCTTTGCTCCTCTGTCAGGTTGAAGTGGAGGTACAGAAAGATTCTACAGGACAAAAGAGATCTGCGTTGGCAACTCTCCTTTTTTAGCGAGATCGAGGCACTTAACCGTCGCGGGGACCTCCCTTCTGAGAAGGATGGTGAGAGCCAAGACTCTAGGTCAGAGAGAGAAAAAGCAGGTCCAGAAGAAACCTTTTAGTAAGTAAAGCGTTTCAGCGCAAGCATTTCGCATAAGGCGCTCTATCTCTCTTTCTCTCTGTCTGCACTGAGCCAATGCTTGCAGCCAGAGTCTGCTGAGAATTAAAAAGAACGAGATGCTTTTGAAAGCAAAAAGTTATTCTATTTTGTCTGTTCCCCGACAGAATAGATACCTAGAGAATCTGCACGGTTAAACCGTTCCCCTCTACTGTTTTTCTTTTGCTTAGCATGACATAGAGATTTTTTTCTCTCCTGTAGACGAACACTTGTGAGCAGTCTGCGGACTGAAAAGACTGCAGTGCAAGGTAGAATGCCACATTGCCAGTCCCTCTTCAACAGCTGCAAGAGGAAGGTTTTCTAAAAGCAATGTGTTTCAGAAGGGCAAGTTGTCAAGGAACTCTCGCTCTGCACTTCTACAATGCATGCTGCCGGACGATCTTTGCTATTTAAAGAAAAGATCAGTTTCTTTGTTCCTCTGTCAGGTTGAAGTGGAGGTACAGAAAGCTTCTACAGGACAAAAGAGATCTGCGCTAGCAACTCTCCTTTCGTTAGCGAGATCGAGGCACTTAACCGTCGCGGGGACCTCCCTTCTGAGAAGGATGGTGAGAGCCAAGACTCTAGGTCAGAGAGAGAAAAAGCAGGTCCAGAAGAAACCTTTTAGCAAGTAAAGCGTTTCAGCGCAAGCAGTTCGCATAAGGCGCTCTATCTCTCTTTCTCTCTGTCTGCACTGAGCCAATGCTTGCAGCCAGAGTCTGCTGAGAATTGAAAAGAACGAGATGCTTTTGAAAGCAAAAAGATATTCTATTTTGTCTGTTCCCCGACAGAATAGATACCTAGAGAATCTGCACGGTTAAACCGTTCCCCTCTACTGTTTTTCTTTTGCTTAGCATGACATAGAGATTTTTTTTCTCTCCTGTGGACGAACACTTGTGAGCAGGCTGGGGACTGAAAAGACTGCAGTGCAAGGTAGAATGCAGAAGGCCACATGGCGTGTCCCTCTTCAACAGCTGCAAGAGGAAGGTTTTCTAAAAGCAATGTGTTTCAGAAGGGCAAGTTGTCAAGGAACTCTCGCTCTGCACTTCTACAATGCATGCTGCCGGACGATCTTTGCTATTTAAAGAAAAGATCAGTTTCTTTGCTCCTCTGTCAGGTTGAAGTGGAGGTACAGAAAGCTTCTACAGGACAAAAGAGATCTGCGTTGGCAACTCTCCTTTTTTAGCGAGATCGAGGCACTTAACCATCGCGGGGACCTCCCTTCTGAGAAGGATGGTGAGAGCCAAGACTCTAGGTCAGAGAGAGAAAAAGCAGGTCCAGAAGAAACCTTTTAGCAAGTAAAGCGTTTCAGAGCAAGCAGTTCGCATAAGGCGCTCTATCTCTCTGTCTGCACTGAGCCAATGCTTACAGCCAGAGTCTGCTGAGAATTAAAAAGAACGAGATGCTATTGAAAGCAAAAAGAAATTCTATTTTGTCAGTTTTTCAAAAGAGAAGCTACATAGTCATTTTGCATGTTTAAACCACTCTCCTCTACCGTTTTTCTTTTGCTTCGCAAGACGAAGAGATTTTTCTCTCCTGTGGACGAACACTTGTGAGCAGGCTGCGGACTGAAAAGACTGCAGTGCAAGGTAGAATCCAGAAGGCCACATGGCGTGTCCCTCTTCAACAGCTGCAAGAGGAAGGTTTTCTAAAAGCAATGTGTTTCAGAAGGGCAAGTTGTCAAAGAACTCTAGCTCTGCACTTCTACAATGCATGCTGCCGGACGATCTTTGCTATTTAAAGATAAGAGCAGTCTCTTTGCTTATCTGCCATTTTTAAGTAGAGATACAGAAAGCTTCTACAGGCCAAAACCGTTCTGCGCTAGCAACTCTCCTTTTTTAGCGAGGTCAAGAGATTTTACACGAGGGAGACGCTCACTGCTGAGAAGGATGATGAGAGCCAAGACTCTAGGTCAGAGAGAGAAAACGCAGGTCCAGAAGAAACCTTTTAGCAAGTAAAGCGTTTCAGCGCAAGCAGTTCGTGGAGGGCTCTATCTCTCTTTCTCTCTGTCTGCACTGAGCCAATGCTTGCAGCCAGAGTCTGCTGAGAATTAAAAAGAACGAGATGCTACTGAAAGCAAAAAGAAATTCTATTTTGTCAGTTATGCAAAAGAATAGCTACATAGTCCTAGTCATCTCCTCTACCGTTTTTCTTTTGCTTAGCAAGACCTAGAGCTTTTTCTCTCCTTTAGACGAGCATTTGTGAGCAGGCTGGGGACTGAAAAGACTGCAGTGCAAGGTAGAATGCAGAAGGCCACATGGCGTGTCCCTCTTCAACAGCTGCAAGAGGAAGGTTTTCTAAAAGCAATGTGTTTCAGAAGGGCAAGTTCTCAAGGAACTCTCTCTCTGCACTTCTACAATGCATGCTGCCGGACGATCTTTGCTATTTAAAGAAAAGATCAGTTTCTTTGCTCCTCTGTCAGGTTGAAGTGGAGGTACAGAAAGCTTCTACAGGACAAAAGAGATCTGCGCTAGCAACTCTCCTTTCGTTAGCGAGATCGAGGCACTTAACCGTCGCGGGGACCTCCCTTCTGAGAAGGATGGTGAGAGCCAAGACTCTAGGTCAGAGAGAGAAAAAGCAGGTCCAGAAGAAACCTTTTAGCAAGTAAAGCGTTTCAGCGCAAGCAGTTCGTGGAGGGCTCTATCTCTCTTTCTCTCTGTCTGCACTGAGCCAATGCTTGCAGCCAGAGTCTGCTGAGAATTAAAAAGAACGAGATGCTATTGAAATCAAAAAGAAATTCTATTTTGTCAGTTTTTCAAAAGAGAAGCTACATAGTCATTTTGCATGTTTATACCACTCTCCTCTACCGTTTTTCTTTTGCTTAGCAAGACCTAGAGCTTTTTCTCTCCTTTGGACGAGCACTTGTGAGCAGTCTGCGGACTGAAAAGACTGCAGTGCAAGGTAGAATTCCACATTGCCAGTCCCTCTTCAAGAGCTGCAAGAGGAAGGTTTTCTAAAAGCAATGTGTTTCAGAAGGGCAAGTTGTCAAAGAACTCTAGCTCTGCACTTCTACAATGCTTGCTGCCGGATGATCTTTGCTATTTAAAGATAAGAGCAGTCTCTTTGCTTATCTGCCCTTTTTAAGTAGAGATACAGAAAGCTTCTACAGGCCAAAACCGTTCTGCGCTAGCAACTCTCCTTTTTTAGCGAGGTCAAGAGATTTTACACGAGGGGGACGCTCACGGCTGAGAAGGATGATGAGAGCCAAGACTCTAGGTCAGAGAGAGAAAAAGCAGGTCCAGAAGAAACGTTTTAGCAAGCAAAGCGTTTCAGCGCAAGCAATTCGCGGAGGGCTCTATCTCTCTTTCTCTCTGTCTGCACTGAGCCAATGCTTGCAGCCAGAGTCTGCTGAGAATTAAGAAGGAGATGCTTTTGAAAGCAAAAAGTTATTCTATTTTGTCTGTTCCCCGACAGAATAGATACCTAGTGAATCTGCACGGTTAAACCGTTCCCCTCTACTGTTTTTCTTTTGCTTAGCATGACATAGAGATTTTTTTCTCTCCTGTAGACGAACACTTGTGAGCAGGCTGCGGACTGAAAAGACTGCAGTGCAAGCTACAATGCAACATAGCAAGTCCCTCTTCAAGAGCTCCAAGAAGAGGGTTTTCTAAAAGCAATGTGTTTCAGAAGGGCAAGTTGTCAAAGAACTCTAGCTCTGCACTTCTACAATGCTTGCTGCCCGATGATCTTTCCTAATCAGAGAAAAGATCAGTTTCTTTGCTCATCTGTCAGGTTGAAGAGTAGATACAGAAAAATTCTACAGGACAAAAGAGATCGGCGCTAGCAACTCTCAGTTTTTAGCGAGATCAAGAGATTTAACATGCGAGGGGACGCTCACGGCTGAGAAGGATGATGAGAGCCAAGACTCTAGGTCGGAGAGAAAAAACGCAGGTCCAGAAGAAACCTTTTAGCAAGTAAAGCGTTTCAGGGCAAGCCGTTCGCGTAGGGCTCTATCTCTCTTTCTCTCTGTCTGCACTGAGCCAATGCTTGCAGCCAGAGTGTGCTGAGAATTAAAAAGAACGAGATGCTATTGAAAGCAAAAAGAAATTCTATTTTGTCAGTTTTTCAAAAGAATAGCTACGTAGTCATTCTGCACGTTTATACCATTCTCCTCTACTGTTTTTTCTTTTGCTTAGCAAGACCTAGAGCTTTTTCTCTCCTTAGGACGGGCACTTGTGAGCAGGCTGCGGACTGAAAAGACTGCAGTGCAAGGTAGAATGCAGAAGGCCACATGGCGTGTCCCTCTTCAACAGCTGCAAGAGGAAGGTTTTCTAAAAGCAATGTGTTTCAGAAGGGCAAGTTGTCAAGGAACTCTCGCTCTGCACTTCTACAATGCATGCTGCCGGACGATCTTTGCTATTTAAAGAAAAGATCAGTTTCTTTGCTCCTCTGTCAGGTTGAAGTGGAGGTACAGAAAGATTCTACAGGACAAAAGAGATCTGCGTTGGCAACTCTCCTTTTTTAGCGAGATCGAGGCACTTAACCGTCGCGGGGACCTCCCTTCTGAGAAGGATGGTGAGAGCCAAGACTCTAGGTCAGAGAGAGAAAAAGCAGGTCCAGAAGAAACCTTTTAGTAAGTAAAGCGTTTCAGCGCAAGCATTTCGCATAAGGCGCTCTATCTCTCTTTCTCTCTGTCTGCACTGAGCCAATGCTTGCAGCCAGAGTCTGCTGAGAATTAAAAAGAACGAGATGCTTTTGAAAGCAAAAAGTTATTCTATTTTGTCTGTTCCCCGACAGAATAGATACCTAGAGAATCTGCACGGTTAAACCGTTCCCCTCTACTGTTTTTCTTTTGCTTAGCATGACATAGAGATTTTTTTCTCTCCTGTAGACGAACACTTGTGAGCAGTCTGCGGACTGAAAAGACTGCAGTGCAAGGTAGAATGCAGAAGGCCACATGGCGTGTCCCTCTTCAACAGCTGCAAGAGGAAGGTTTTCTAAAAGCAATGTGTTTCAGAAGGGCAAGTTGTCAAGGAACTCTCGCTCTGCACTTCTACAATGCATGCTGCCGGACGATCTTTGCTATTTAAAGAAAAGATCAGTTTCTTTGCTCCTCTGTCAGGTTGAAGTGGAGGTACAGAAAGATTCTACAGGACAAAAGAGATCTGCGTTGGCAACTCTCCTTTTTTAGCGAGATCGAGGCACTTAACCGTCGCGGGGACCTCCCTTCTGAGAAGGATGGTGAGAGCCAAGACTCTAGGTCAGAGAGAGAAAACGCAGGTCCAGAAGAAACCTTTTAGCAAGTAAAGCGTTTCAGCGCAAGCAGTTCGCATAAGGCGCTCTATCTCTGTTTCTCTCTGTCTGCACTGAGCCAATGCTTGCAGCCAGAGTCTGCTGAGAATTAAAAAGAACGAGATGCTTTTGAAAGCAAAAAGATATTCTATTTTGTCTGTTCCCCGACAGAATAGATACCTAGAGAATCTGCACGGTTAAACCGTTCCCCTCTACTGTTTTTCTTTTGCTTAGCATGACATAGAGATTTTTTTCTCTCCTGTAGACGAACACTTGTGAGCAGGCTGCGGACTGAAAAGACTGCAGTGCAAGCTACAATGCAACATAGCAAGTCCCTCTTCAAGAGCTCCAAGAAGAGGGTTTTCTAAAAGCAATGTGTTTCAGAAGGGCAAGTTGTCAAAGAACTCTAGCTCTGCACTTCTACAATGCTTGCTGCCCGATGATCTTTCCTAATCAGAGAAAAGATCAGTTTCTTTGCTCATCTGTCAGGTTGAAGAGTAGATACAGAAAAATTCTACAGGACAAAAGAGATCGGCGCTAGCAACTCTCATTTTTTAGCGAGATCAAGAGATTTAACATGCGAGGGGACGCTCACGGCTGAGAAGGATGATGAGAGCCAAGACTCTAGGTCGGAGAGAAAAAACGCAGGTCCAGAAGAAACCTTTTAGCAAGTAAAGCGTTTCAGGGCAAGCCGTTCGCGTAGGGCTCTATCTCTCTTTCTCTCTGTCTGCACTGAGCCAATGCTTGCAGCCAGAGTCTGCTGAGAATTAAAAAGAACGAGATGCTATTGAAAGCAAAAAGAAATTCTATTTTGTCAGTTTTTCAAAAGAATAGCTACGTAGTCATTCTGCACGTTTATACCATTCTCCTCTACTGTTTTTCTTTTGCTTAGCAAGACCTAGAGCTTTTTCTCTCCTTAGGACGGGCACTTGTGAGCAGGCTGCGGACTGAAAAGACTGCAGTGCAAGGTAGAATGCAGAAGGCCACATGGCGTGTCCCTCTTCAACAGCTGCAAGAGGAAGGTTTTCTAAAAGCAATGTGTTTCAGAAGGGCAAGTTCTCAAGGAACTCTCTCTCTGCACTTCTACAATGCATGCTGCCGGACGATCTTTGCTATTTAAAGAAAAGATCAGTTTCTTTGCTCCTCTGTCAGGTTGAAGTGGAGGTACAGAAAGCTTCTACAGGACAAAAGAGATCTGCGTTGGCAACTCTCCTTTTTTAGCGAGATCGAGGCACTTAACCGTCGCGGGGACCTCCCTTCTGAGAAGGATGGTGAGAGCCAAGACTCTAGGTCAGAGAGAGAAAAAGCAGGTCCAGAAGAAACCTTTTAGCAAGTAAAGCGTTTCAGCGCAAGCAGTTCGCATAAGGCGCTCTATCTCTCTTTCTCTCTGTCTGCACTGAGCCAATACTTGCAGCCAGAGTCTGTTGAGAATTAAAAAGAACGAGATGCTATTGAAAGCAAAAAGAAATTCTATTTTGTCAGTTTTTCAAAAGAGAAGCTACATAGTCTTTTGGTATGTTTAGACCACTCTCCTCTGCCATTTTTCTTTTGCTTAGCAAGAAATAGAGCTTTTTCTTTCCTATAGACGAACACTTGTGAACAGGCTGGGGACTGAAAAGACTGCAGTGCAAGGTACAATGCCACATGGCGTGTCCCTCTTCAAGAGCTGAAAGAGGAAGGTTTTCTAAAAGCAATGTGTTTCAGAAGGGCAATTTGTCAAAGAACTCTAGCTCTGCACTTCTACAATGCTTGCTGCCGGATGATCTTTGCTATTTAAAGATAAGAGCAGTCTCTTTGCTTATCTGCCCTTTTTAAGGAGAGATACAGAAAGCTTCTACAGGCCAAAACCGTTCTGCGCTAGCAACTCTCCTTTTTTAGCGAGGTCAAGAGATTTTACACAAGGGGGACGCTCACGGCTGAGAAGGATGATGAGAGCCAAGACTCCAGGTCTCAGAGAGAAAAAGCAGGCCCAGAAGAGACCTTTTAGCAATTAAAGCGTTTCAGCGCAAGCATTTCGCTTAGGGCGCTCTATCTCTCTTTCTCTCTGTCTGCACTGAGCCAATGCTTGCAGCCAGAGTCTGCTGAGAATTAAAAAGAACGAGATGCTTTTGAAAGCAAAAGGATATTCTATTTTGTCTGTTCCCCGACAGAATAGATACCTAGAGAATCTGCACGGTTAAACCGGTCCCCTCTACTGTTTTTCTTTTGCTTAGCATGACATAGAGATTTTTTTCTCTCCTGTAGACGAACACTTGTGAGCAGGCTGGGGACTGAGAAGACTGCAGTGCACGGTAGAATGCAGAAGGCCACATGGCGTGTCCCTCTTCAACAGCTGCAAGAGGAAGGTTTTCTAAAAGCAATGTGTTTCAGAAGGGCAAGTTGTCAAGGAACTCTCGCTCTGCACTTCTACAATGCATGCTGCCGGACGATCTTTGCTATTTAAAGAAAAGATCAGTTTCTTTGCTCCTCTGTCAGACTGAAGTGGAGGTACAGAAAGATTCTACAGGACAAAAGAGATCTGCGTTGGCAACTCTCCTTTTTTAGCGAGATCGAGGCACTTAACCGTCGCGGGGACCTCCCTTCTGAGAAGGATGGTGAGAGCCAAGACTCTAGGTCAGAGAGAGAAAAAGCAGGTCCAGAAGAAACCTTTTAGCAAGTAAAGCGTTTCAGCGCAAGCAGTTCGTGGAGGGCTCTATCTCTCTATCTCTCTGTCTGCACTGAGCCAATGCTTACAGCCAGAGTCTGCTGAGAATTAAAAAGAACGAGATGCTATTGAAAGCAAAAAGAAATTCTATTTTGTCAGTTTTTCAAAAGAGAAGCTACATAGTCATTTTGCATGTTTAAACCACTCTCCTCTACCGTTTTTCTTTTGCTTCGCAAGACGAAGAGATTTTTCTCTCCTGTGGACGAACACTTGTGAGCAGGCTGCGGACTGAAAAGACTGCAGTGCAAGGTAGAATCCAGAAGGCCACATGGCGTGTCCCTCTTCAACAGCTGCAAGAGGAAGGTTTTCTAAAAGCAATGTGTTTCAGAAGGGCAAGTTGTCAAAGAACTCTAGCTCTGCACTTCTACAATGCTTGCTGCCGGATGATCTTTGCTATTTAAAGATAAGAGCAGTCTCTTTGCTTATCTGCCATTTTTAAGTAGAGATACAGAAAGCTTCTACAGGCCAAAACCGTTCTGCGCTAGCAACTCTCCTTTTTTAGCGAGGTCAAGAGATTTTACACGAGGGGGACGCTCACTGCTGAGAAGGATGATGAGAGCCAAGACTCTAGGTCAGAGAGAGAAAGAGCAGGTCCAGAAGAAACCTTTTAGCAAGTAAAGCGTTTCAGCGCAAGCAGTTCGTGGAGGGCTCTATCTCTCTTTCTCTCTGTCTGCACTGAGCCAATGCTTGCAGCCAGAGTCTGCTGAGAATTAAAAAGAACGAGATGCTACTGAAAGCAAAAAGAAATTCTATTTTGTCAGTTATGCAAAAGAGAAGCTACATAGTCTTTTGGTATGTTTAAACCACTCTCCTCTACCGTTTTTCTTTTGCTTAGCAAGAAATAGAGTTTTTTCTTTCCTATAGACGAACACTTGTGAACAGGCTGGGGACTGAAAAGACTGCAGTGCAAGGTACAATGCCACATGGCGTGTCCCTCTTCAAGAGCTGCAAGAGGAAGGTTTTCTAAAAGCAATGTGTTTCAGAAGGGCAAGTTGTCAAAGAACTCTAGCTCTGCACTTCTACAATGCTTGCTGCCGGATGATCTTTGCTATTTAAAGATAAGAGCAGTCTCTTTGCTTATCTGCCCTTTTTAAGGAGAGATACAGAAAGCTTCTACAGGCCAAAACCGTTCTGCGCTAGCAACTCTCCTTTTTTAGCGAGGTCAAGAGATTTTACACGAGGGGGACGTTCACGGCTGAGAAGGATGATGAGAGCCAAGACTCTAGGTCAGAGAGAGAAAAAGCAGGTCCAGAAGAAACCTTTTAGCAAGTAAAGCGTTTCAGCGCAAGCAGTTCGCATAAGGCGCTCTATCTCTCTGTCTGCACTGAGCCAATGCTTGCAGCCAGAGTCTGCTGAGAATTAAAAAGAACGAGATGCTACTGAAAGCAAAAAATATTCTATTTTGTCAGTTATGCAAAAGAATAGCTACATAGTCCTAGTCATCTCCTCTACCGTTTTTCTTTTGCTTAGCAAGACATAGACATTTTTTTCTCCTGTGGACGAACACTTGTGAGCAGGCTGGGGACTGAAAAGACTGCAGTGCGAGGTAAAATGCAGAAGGCCGCATGGCATGTCCCTCTTCAAGAGGTGCAAGAGGAAGGTTTTCTAAAAGCAATGTGTTTCAGAAGGGCGAGTTGTCAAGGAATTCTCGCTCTGCACTTCTACAATGCATGCTGCCGGACGATCTTTCCTATTTAAAGAAAAGATCAGTTTCTTTGCTCCTCTGTCAGGTTGAAGTGGAGGTACAGAAAGATTCTACAGGACAAAAGAGATCTGCGTTGGCAACTCTCCTTTTTTAGCGAGATCGAGGCACTTAACCGTCGCGGGGACCTCCCGTCTGAGAAGGATGGTGAGAGCCAAGACTCTAGGTCAGAGAGAGAAAGAGCAGGTCCAGAAGAAACCTTTTAGCAAGTAAAGCGTTTCAGCGCAAGCAGTTCGCATAAGGCGCTCTATCTCTCTTTCTCTCTGTCTGCACTGAGCCAATGCTTGCAGCCAGAGTCTGCTGAGAATTAAAAAGAACGAGATGCTTTTGAAAGCAAAAAGATATTCTATTTTGTCTGTTCCCCGACAGAATAGATACCTAGAGAATCTGCACGGTTAAACCGTTCCCCTCTACTGTTTTTCTTTTGCTTAGCATGACATAGAGATTTTTTTCTCTCCTGTAGACGAACACTTGTGAGCAGGCTGGGGACTGAGAAGACTGCAGTGCAAGGTAGAATCCAGAAGGCCACATGGCGTGTCCCTCTTCAACAGCTGCAAGAGGAAGGTTTTCTAAAAGCAATGTGTTTCAGAAGGGCAAGTTGTCAAGGAACTCTCGCTCTGCACTTCTACAATGCATGCTGCCGGACGATCTTTGCTATTTAAAGAAAAGATCAGTTTCTTTGCTCCTCTGTCAGGTTGAAGTGGAGGTACAGAAAGCTTCTACAGGACAAAAGAGATCTGCGTTGGCAACTCTCCTTTTTTAGCGAGATCGAGGCACTTAACCGTCGCGGGGACCTCTGTTGGGGAATGGCTCAAGGAACAGGGACATGGGTCCCTGGATGAGTTAGTTTGCAGCATGTAACAGCGTTAAGCCTGAGCTGGTGTGCCTAGGCCTCCGTTAGCATAAGCGAGCTAGGTTGGCATAAGGGAGCTATGCAGGAGGCCCATGAAGATTACGATAACCTTGAGCAAGGAGTAAGCAACATTCCTGGTAACGAGCCAGCATAGAAAGGATAAGCGGCCTGGAAACAAACTGCGGCCGGGAAACTAACTAACTGCGGCTGGGAGACAAACTACGGCCGAGAGATGAAGTCACCAGTAGCCAGTAATGTTATAATACGAATGCATAATTAAAGTAAAGGTAGCCAATTATGTTATAACACATGTGCATAATTAAAGCAAAGGAGCATAAAAGAAGCTGTGTCACATCAATAAACTTGAAGCTTGCTTATCACTCATATTGAGTCGGCTGCTTTCTTCCACCACCTCTCAGGATCCTTCCCGAATTTCTCCAACATATGGTGACCCCGACGTGATTCTGATACCGACGTGATCCGAAGAAGTCTGACGTGATACGAGGGACCCTGAGGCGGTGGTCAGGAGCAGAGGCACTGGGAGCAGCGACCAGAGGGCAAGAGCGACCGAACACTGCATGTTGGTGTGTCGACTCAGGACGCCTGGTTACGCGAGCAGAGCGTGATCGCCACTGCAAAGGGCTACAGGTTAGGGCTGCAAGGATATCGCTTCAGGCAGGTATTTTATGAATCTTTTTTATCGTTAGAGGTTTATCGTTAAAGGTTTATCGTTAGAGGTTTATCGTTAAAGGTTTATCGTTAGAGGTTTATCGTTAAAGGTTTATCGTTAAAGGTTTATATCGTTAGAGGTTTAACTATTGCTAGAGGTTTCATTATGACAGATAAAGGTTTAAACGCAGAAGTAGCCCTTGATTTATTGCAGCGCTTTTTAGAAAAGCGGGGAGTAGAGCAAGGTTGCATTAAACAACTAGCGGGTCTAGTTACGACCGGTAAGCTCAAAGGATTTTTTAAAGACGCAGATTCATTGTTTGAGGAGAAGGAGTGGATAGCGTTTGGAGACCATCTGTGGGACTGTACTATATCAGGAAAAGGCAAGGATGTGGCAGCTTTTGGTCCAATTTGGAGAACTGTGATTAATACCCTAAAATCGATAAAAGCTGAGGTGCAGACGAATCCATCTCTAAGTACTCCTTTACCGGATAGTGACTCTGAGGAAAGTGATGCTGTGGCCGAAGTCCGGCCCCAGAGCTCGGCTCCGAGACGGCAACAAAAGGGGACGATTACCGCGACCAGTTTGTTAACTATTTGGGGACTGGTTACTGATTCCTTACGGGACTTAGGAACTGAACATAAGGTAGCGACGGGGGGCAGCGGCAGCTTTGCGAGCCCGACCATCGGCACCGCCGCCCCCTGATCAGGAGGAGTCGTCACTGGTGCCCACGGAGCGGGCAGCAGATACTATGGCAAAGGATGACGGTGAGAGCGAGGAACCACCTGACAGAGACACTGTTGTATCCACTTGTTTACCGGTTCTCATTTTCACATCGACTCAGAAAGTAGCGTTTGATCAGAATCCTCCTCGCAGCACCGAGAGGGGGAAACAAACGGACCTGGAGGGGGCAGCCGGGGGGGGGGGCAACAAAGGGATCCCTCGCCGGAGCGAGTGCTGCCCCCCCCCCCCCAGCCAGGAAATTGCGCGCTGGAACAACGGGTCAGCGCAGAAGCGGCCCTGCCCGCAGGCACAGCGGGCTTGTTAACCCCTACAGTTCGCTTTGTTCCTCCAGGGGTTCAACCGCCCCTCTTTGAAAAGGGAATTGATTCACAGCTGTTTGCACACCAAGGGTGTTTTAACAGGATTGATGGAGAGCGGCGCTGGTGTTACTGGAACAGCAGCATCTGTGCTCTAGCGCAGAGTAGAAAAGAGCACGAGAGATCCACTGCCATTTAGTAACTGCATTTGCAACGTTGCGGGGTTTTGTAACTCTAAAAACTGATAATGGTCCAGGCTATGTGTCAAAAGCATTGCAAAAATTTTTAAATCATGGGGTCCAATTGGTAAAGGATTAAGCACCTTACTGATAGGAGGCTCAAGTAGTACTTTACAAGGACTAACTGTACATGTAGGAGTAATTGATGCTGATTATACAGGACAAATTTGTGCGATGGTCTCTACAACAATTCCACCTGTTACTATTGAACAAGGCACACGAATTGCTCAACTTGTGCCATTTATAAGTTGTATTTCTAGGTCTGAACAGGTTGTTTGAGGTGATGGCAGCTTTGGCTCCACAGGGAAACCACTTGTCTTCTGGTCCCAGACTGTGTCAGACAAGGGACCACAAATGGTTTGTACACTTATAATGGACAACACCTCTCCTATGCAAAGTTGTCTGGGCTATTGGATACTGGAGCCGATGTAACTATTATCTTGCAATGAGAGCGGCCTGCATCATGGCCTTTGGTTTCAACCACCGCAGGAGTAGTGGGTCTTGGGTGAATTGCCAATACCCTTATGGCAGCAAAGCCTGCACTCATTGTTAACCCTGAAGGACAGAAGGCTACTGTTAGGCCTTATGTGACTGCAGCACCTTTAAATTTATGGGGAAGGGATTGTCTCGCCCAATGGGGGGTGCAAATTATAAAGGATTTTTGACAGGGGTCACTGTGTTGCAGGATGTGTCACGACCAACTTTGGCATTGAAATGGTTAACCGAAAAGGCAGTCTGGGTGGACCAGTGGCCCCTCAATCAAGAAAAGCTTGCTGCCCTGCATTCTTTGGTTATAGAGCAATTAGCTGCAGGACACATAGAAGCCTCTCATAGCCCTTGGAATACACCTGTGTGTTATTAAAAAGAAGTCTGGAAAATGGCGTTTATTACATGATTTGAGAAAGATCAAAGATGTAATGGCTACCATGGGAGCATTACAGCTTGGATTACCATCACCAACCATGATTCCAATGCAATGGGAAATTGATGTAATAGATTTAAAAGACTGTTTTTTTTTTTTTTTTTACTATTCCTTTAGTAGAACAAGATATGAAAAAATTTGCCTGTACTGTACCCTGAGTAAACAACGTGGAACCAGCAAAGAGGTATCACTGGAAGGTATTGCCACAAGGAATGAAAAATTCACCAACTACCTATCAGTGATGTCACACATATACCTGACTTTGGTAGACAAAAATATGTACATGTGTCTATTGATACCTTTTCTTCAGTTGTTATTGCTACTGCTCATACAGGCAAAACAGCATGTGATGCTATTCGGCATTTGCCTTTTCTATTGCAGGGGTTCCACAGCAGATTAAGACTGATAATTTTTCGGCATATGTCACGGGACTTTCCCACTCTCCTACAGGCAGGCCATTGTGGAACATGCCCATGGAGCCTTAAAGTGCTAAAAAAAAAAAAAAAAAAAAAAAAAGGGGGGGTAGGGGGAAATGGTGGATGAACCTCCAGAGGCACGTTTGAATAAGGTAACTTATGTATTGAATTTCTTGCATATCACTGATGATCTACAGGAACTCCCAATTTTACGACATTTCTACCTGTCTGATTGACTGGCCTGCAGACCAATGGAAAGTGTTCTTCCAATGTCAATAATAGTGTTGTTAGGATTAATAAAATGAATGATTGTGTGGTGTTTAGTTATAAGTAGCAGGATATCTTTTGTGTAAAATCTAAGTTCATCTTTAGGGATATTTAGAAATAGTAATAAGTGGTCCAATAGTACAACAGCATACATATCAAAATCAAACAATGCACCATTTGGCTTTACTATCAGGGGTATTCCTTTTTCATTTGTGGGGACAAAACATGAGGAGAATATTCCATTCAATATAAGGAAAGAGCCCTGCAGTTAATGCCCTACTAACCCTACTAACACTAATACTAACATTAAGCCTAACTTCACCTGTCATCACTTTAATAGAAGCAAGCAAACAGCACATGTTTTATAATGGATGGAATATTCTTGGAAGACAGTTTAATGATTTAAGAATTTTGGGTGAAGTGCCCTTTGGATTTATTAGTTTTTATATGTTTTGAGATGTATGCTGTGTGTCATATAATGTATACAGAGAATGAGAGAAACATAGAAAGGGGCTTAAAGTGACCCTGCTTGCACAAAAAAAAAAAAAAAAAAAAAAAATTGTTGGGAAGCTAACTATGTTTACCCCCTCTTATCGGAATTTAATTCACAATACATATAACATGACTCGAAGCCCACGAAAGCGACGATCTATCAGTAATATTGGTCCTGATTGTGACCCCCATGTTCGAATCTCGTCTCTTGGATCCGCCATAGATTTTTTATTGTTAGCCCAAGGTCATGGATGTAACGAATTTGAAGGGATGTGTTGTTTAAATCTTTCGGATCACGGTAGCAGCATTTATAGACAAATTAAGCAATTGCGCGACAATTTTAAGGATATAACAATTAACAACGGCTGGCTTGACCACTTTTTATCTAACTGGGGCTTAACGGGTTGGTTACGGGATCTCATTAAACAATTAATTGTTGTAGGCATAATAATCCTTTTATTAATCATTTGTATTCCTTGTATTTTGCAATGTATGCAGGATTGTATCAAAAAGAGTGTTCAATCGGTGTTTCACAAAGCCTATCCTGTATTAAAAGAAAAAGGGGGAATTGTTGGGGAATGGCTCAAGGAACAGGGACATGGGTCCCTGGACGAGTTAGTTTGCAGCATGTAACAGCATCAAGTCTGAGCTGGTGTGCCTAGGCCTCCGTTAGCATAAGCGAGCTCGGTTAGCATAAGGGAGCTATGCAGAAGGCCCATGAAGATTACGATAACCTTGAGCAAGGAGTAAGCAACATTCCTGGTAACGAGCCAGCATAGAAAGGATAAGCGGCCTGGAAACAAACTGCGGCCGGGAAACTAACTAACTGCGGCTGGGAGACAAACTACGGCCGAGAGATGAAGTCACCAGTAGCCAGTAATGTTATAATACGAATGCATAATTAAAGTAAAGGTAGCCAATTATGTTATAACACATGTGCATAATTAAAGCAAAGGAGCATAAAAGAAGCTGTGTCACATCAATAAACTTGAAGCTTGCTTATCACTCATATTGAGTCGGCTGCATTCTTCCACCACCTCTCAGGATCCTTCCCGAATTTCTCCAACAGACCTCCCTTCTGAGAAGGATGGTGAGAGCCAAGACTCTAGGTCAGAGAGAGAAAAAGCAGGTCCAGAAGAAACCTTTTAGCAAGTAAAGCGTTTCAGCGCAAGCAGTTCGCGGAGGGCTCTATCTCTCTTTCTTTCTGTCTGCACTGAGCCAATGCTTGCAGCCAGAGTCTGCTGAGAATTAAAAAGAACGAGATGCTACTGAAAGCAAAAAGAAATTCTATTTTGTCAGTTATGCAAAAGAGAAGCTACATAGTCCTAGTCATCTCCTCTACCGTTTTTCTTTTGCTTAGCAAGACCTAGAGCTTTTTCTCTCCTGTGGACGAACACTTGTGAGCAGGCTGCGGACTGAAAAGACTGCAGTGCAAGGTAGAATGCCACATTGCCAGTCCCTCTTCAAGAGCTGCAAGAGGAAGGTTTTCTAAAAGCAATGTGTTTCAGAAGGGCAAGTTGTCAAAGAACTCTAGCTCTGCACTTCTACAATGCTTGCTGCCGGATGATCTTTGCTATTTAAAGATAAGAGCAGTCTCTTTGCTTATCTGCCCTTTTTAAGGAGAGATACAGAAAGCTTCTATAGGCCAAAACCGTTCTGCGCTAGCAACTCTCCTTTTTTAGCGAGGTCAAGAGATTTTACACGAGGGGGACGCTCACGGCTGAGAAGGATGATGAGAGCCAAGACTCTAGGTCAGAGAGAGAAAACGCAGGTCCAGAAGAAACGTTTTAGCAAGCAAAGCGTTTCAGCGCAAGCAGTTCGTGGAGGGCTCTATCTCTCTTTCTCTCTGTCTGCACTGAGCCAATGCTTGCAGCCAGAGTCTGCTGAGAATTAAAAAGAACGAGATGCTTTTGAAAGCAAAAAGATATTCTATTTTGTCTGTTCCCCGACAGAATAGATACCTAGAGAATCTGCACGGTTAAACCGTTCCCCTCTACTGTTTTTCTTTTGCTTAGCATGACATAGAGATTTTTTTCTCTCCTGTAGACGAACACTTGTGAGCAGTCTGCGGACTGAGAAGACTGCAGTGCAAGGTAGAATGCAGAAGGCCACATGGCGTGTCCCTCTTCAAGAGCTGCAAGAGGAAGGTTTTCTAAAAGCAATGTGTTTCAGAAGGGCAAGTTGTCAAGGAACTCTCGCTCTGCACTTCTACAATGCATGCTGCCGGACGATCTTTGCTATTTAAAGAAAAGATCAGTTTCTTTGCTCCTCTGTCAGGTTGAAGTGGAGGTACAGAAAGCTTCTACAGGACAAAAGAGATCTGCGTTGGCAACTCTCCTTTTTTAGCGAGATCGAGGCACTTAACCGTCGCGGGGACCTCCCTTCTGAGAAGGATGGTGAGAGCCAAGACTCTAGGTCAGAGAGAGAAAACGCAGGTCCAGAAGAAACGTTTTAGCAAGTAAAGCGTTTCAGCGCAAGCAGTTCGCGGAGGGCTCTATCTCTCTTTCTCTCTGTCTGCACTGAGCCAATGCTTGCAGCCAGAGTCTGCTGAGAATTAAAAAGAACGAGATGCTACTGAAAGCAAAAAGATATTCTATTTTGTCAGTTATGCAAAAGAATAGCTACATAGTCCTAGTCATCTCCTGTACCATTTTTCTTTTGCTTCGCAAGACATAGAGATTTTTTTCTCCTGTGGACGAACACTTGTGAGCAGGCTGGGGACTGAAAAGACTGCAGTGCGAGGTAAAATGCAGAAGGCCGCATGGCATGTCCCTCTTCAAGAGCTGCAAGAGGAAGGTTTTCTAAAAGCAATGCTTTTCAGAAGGGCAAGTTGTCAAGGATCTCTAGCTCTGCACTTCTACAATGCATGCTGCCGGACGATCTTTCCTATTTAAAGAAAAGATCAGTTTCTTTGCTCCTCTGTCAGGTTGAAGTGGAGGTACAGAAAAATTCTACAGGACAAAAGAGATCTGCGTTGGCAACTCTCCTTTTTTAGCGAGATCGAGGCACTTAACCCTCGCGGGGACCTCCCTTCTGAGAAGGATGGTGAGAGCCAAGACTCTAGGTCAGAGAGAGAAAAAGCAGGTCCAGAAGAAACCTTTTAGCAAGTAAAGCGTTTCAGCGCAAGCAGTTCGCATAAGGCGCTCTATCTCTCTGTCTGCACTGAGCCAATGCTTGCAGCCAGAGTCTGCTGAGAATTAAAAAGAACGAGATGCTATTGAAAGCAAAAAGAAATTCTATTTTGTCAGTTTTTCAAAAGAGAAGCTACATAGTCATTTTGCATGTTTAAACCACTCTCCTCTACTGTTTTTCTTTTGCTTAGCAAGACCTAGAGCTTTTTCTCTCCTGTGGACGAACACTTGTGAGCAGGCTGGGGACTGAGAAGACTGCAGTGCAAGGTAGAATCCAGAGGGCCACATGGCGTGTCCCTCTTCAAGAGCTGCAAGAGGAAGGTTTTCTAAAAGCAATGTGTTTCAGAAGGGCAAGTTGTCAAAGAACTCTAGCTCTGCACTTCTACAATGCATGCTGCCGGACGATCTTTCCTATTTAAAGAAAAGATCAGTTTCTTTGCTCCTCTGTCAGGTTGAAGTGGGCATACAGAAATATTCTACAGGACAAAAGAGATCTGCGTTGGCAACTCTCCTTTCGTTAGCGAGATCGAGGCACTTAACACTCGCGGGGACCTCCCTTCTGAGAAGGATGGTGAGAGGAAAGACTCTAGGTCAGAGAGAGAAAAAGCAGGCCCAGAAGAAACGTTTCAGCAAGTGAAGCGTTTTAGCACAAGCAGCTCGCTTGCCTTGAAGGCCCTATATTCCCACCTATGGACCCTCCTATAGAGATGCTATTTCAGAGCCCCTAAAAGGCGCATATGTCCCTCCATAGAGATTCTTATAGACCCCGTACAGAGCACTTCATTCCCACTTATGAAACCTCTACTGTGACACTTAAGTCCTCCTTTGGAGGCACTTTTAGAGCACCTAATCCGCCCTTAAGTCCCCCCCCCCCGGGAGACTCTTATACAGCCCCTACTGCGCCGTTCATTGCAAGCTACACAGCCTCCTATAGAGCTTCTACTGCCGCTCTTAAATCCCCCCATAGAGACCCTTATACTGCCCCTACATCGCCCTTCATTCTCCCCATTGACCCTCTTATAGAGCCTGTACTGTGCTCCTTTATTCCCCCACCGAGACGCTTATACAGCCCCTACCGCGCCCTACCTTTCCTCCTATGGAGTCTCCTTTAGAACCCAGACTGCGCCCCTTAAGCCCCTCATGGAGACACTTATAGAGCCCTACACCGCCCTTAAATTCCTCCAGGGAGACTCTTAGAGGGCCCCTACAGCGCCCTCCACTCCCCCTATGCAGCCTACTATAGAGCCTCTACTGCCCGTCTTAAGTCCCCCCATGGAGACTCTCATAGAGCCGCTACTGCGCCCTTCATTCCACACTATGGAACCTCCAATACAGCCCCTACTGTGCCCCTTAAGGCCCCTCAGGTAAACTCTTTTACAGCCTCTAAAGTGCCCTCTAAAGACTCTTATACAGCCCCTAGTGCGCCCTTTATTCGAGCCTATATAGCCTCCGATACAGCCCCTAGTACGGCCTTCTTTCCCGTTTATATAGCCTCCTATAGAGCCCCTACTGCATCCCTTAAGTCCCCCCATGGAGACACTTTTAGAGCCCCTGCAGTGCCCTTCGTTCGTCTCTATGAAATCTACTGTGCCCTTAAATACCTCTATGGAGATTCTTGTAGAGCTCCTACTGCGACCTTCATTTTCCCCAGGCGAAGTCGGGGCTATGGGGGGGTTGCAGCACGGGGCCTGTGAGGGGGAGGAGGAAAAGGGGGGGTAGTGGGAGCGGGGATTCCCGGTATCGAGGTAGATGAAACAATAACAGACTTTCCCGTGGGAGGACTAGAGAAATAATCTACACCAGGTGTAATTTTTCCCGAGATCTCCTTTAACACTTTCACTACCCAGCTTTACTGCCGCAGCGCTAGCAACCCGTTTTTCTGCCTTATGTTGTTTAATAGCATTCATGACTTCTCGCCATGACTTCATTAGTTTCTTGGCAGCTTTATCATTATCAATAACCATATTCCATAAAGTATCCCCATAATTTCGCCACTCACTCTCATCAAACATATCATCAGGCCCTTTAAAAATATCCCTTAGCCTTTCCCAAGGCAAGAAGTGGTGCAAGATCCTTAACAGGATCTACACCCCGCTTTTCTAAAAAGCATTTTTAATAGTCTTTGTGCTACCTCTCGCTCCATATTAGCAAATTACTCACTGGCCAGTGGTTTTCAGCGGCATTTTTGGCGACTTTCGGTAGCTTCTCGGATTGCAGTCAGACTCCAGCCGTACCTATTGGAGCTCTGGAAAACAGAACTTTCGGCCCCCTGACCCTCACTTCTTACGAAGTCAACGGATTCTTTGGTCGCTGGTGCGCCGTCACCAGTGCTTCTCCGAGTCCGCTCGTCCGAGTGGTAGCGCGTCAATGCGTGTTTGAATCGAACCCCTCCCGTGCGTGTTTGAACCGCGTTCGGTGGAATCGCGTCGGTAGTATCACGTCGATGGTATCACGTCGGTATCAGGGTCACGCTGGGGGGTCACCACTTGTGACGAGCAAAGGAAAGCAAGACGCATATATTCAATGTAAATCATAAGCAAGCTTCCAATTTATTGATGTGACACAGCTTCTGTTATGCTCCTTCGCTTTAATTATGCACATGTGTTATAACATAATTGGCTACCTTTACTTTAATTATGCATTCGTATTATAACATTACTGGCTACTGGTGACTTCATCTCTCGGCCGCAGTTTGTTTCCAGGCCGCTTATCCTTTCCATGCTGGCGCGTTACCAGGAATGTTGCTTACTCCTTGCTCAAGGTTATCGTAATCTTCATGGGCCTCCTGCATAGCTCCCTTATGCTAACCTAGCTCGCTTATGCTAACTGAGGCCTAGGCACACCAGCTCAGGCTTAACGCTGTTACATGCTGCAAACTAACTCGTCCAGGGACCCATGTCCCTGTTCCTTGAGCCATTCCCCAACACCCCCCCATGGAGACTCTTACAGAGCCCCTACTGTGTCCTTACGTCCCTATATAGAGACTCTTATAGAGCCCCTACAAGTCCCTTAAGTCCCCCCCCATGGAGACACTTTTAGAGCCCCTGCTGCGCCCTATGCAGCCTGCTATAGAACCCCTACTGTGCCCCTTAAGTCGCCCCATGGAGACTCTTATAGACCCCCTACTATGCCCTACATTCCCCCACATAGAGCCTCCTATAGAGTCCCTACTGTGCCCCTCATTACCCCCTATGAAGCCTTCTATGAAGCCCCTATTGCGCCCCTTAAGTCTTCCCACGGAGACTCTTATAGAACTCCTACAGTGCCCTTCGTTCCCCTCTAAAGAGCCACCTATAGAACCCCTACTGTGCCCATTAAGCCCCTCCATGGAGACTCTTCTAGAGCCCCTACAGCGCCCTTCATTCCACCCTATGCAGCCTCCTATAGAGTCCCTACTGCGCCCCTTATGTCCCCCCTTGGAGACATTTATAGAGCCCCTACTGCGCCCCTTAAGTCCCCCCTTGGAGGCCATTATAGAGCCTCTACTGTGCCCTTAAGTCCCTCCATGAAGACTCTTATAGAGACCCTACTGTGCCCTTCATTCCCCCCTATGGAGCCTCCTATAGAGCCCATTCTATGCCCCTTTAAGTCCCCCCTTGGAGACCCTTCTAGAGAACCTACTGCGCCCTTAAGTTCCCCCATGAAGACTCTTACAAAGCCCCTACTGCACCCTTCATTCTCCCCTATGCACCCACCTATAGAGCCAATACTGCGCCCCTTAAGTCCTCCCATGGAGAATCTTATAGAGCCCCTACTGCTTCCTTCATTGCCCCCTACGCCGCATCCTATAGAGCCCCTATTGCGCCCCGTAAGTCTCCCCATGGAGACACTTACAGAGCCCCTAATGTGCCCTTAAGTCCCTCCCTGGAGACTCTTATAGAGCCCTTACAGCGCCCTTCATTTCCCCCTATGCAGCCTACTCTATACCACTAGTGCGCCCCTTAAACCTCCCATGGAGAAACTTATAGAGCCCCTCACGTGCCCTTAAGTCCCTCCATGGAGATTTATAGAGCCCCTACAGCGCCCTTCCTTCTCCCCTAGGAAGACTCCTATAGACCCCATACTACGCCCCTTAAGTCCCCCCATGGAGACAATTATGGAGCCCATTCTGCGCACTTAAGTCCCTCCATAGAGATTCTTATAGAGTCCCTACTGCGCCCTTCATTCCCCCCTATGCAGCCTCCTATGGAGCCCCTACTGTGCCCCTTAAGTCCCCCCCATGGAGACTCTTATAGAGCCCCTACTGCGCCCTCCATGCCTGCTATACAGCCTCCTATAGAGCCTCTACTGCCCCTCTTAAGTTTCCCCATGGAGACTTTTATAGAGCCCCTACAGTGCCCTTAAGTCGCATGGAGACTTGCACCAGCAAGTCCATGGAGACTGTTATAGAACCACTACAGTGCTCTTTATTTCGCCCTATGCAGCCTCTTATGGAGCCCCTACTGCGCCCCTTAAGTCCGCCCATGGAGACTCTTATAGAGGCCTTACAGCACCCTTCATTCCACCTATGGAGTTTCCCATAGAGCCCCTACTGCGCCCTTAAGTCCACCCCATGGATTCTCTTATACAGCTCCTACAACGGCCTTACTTCCCTCCATAGAGACTCTTACAGAGCCTTTCATTCCCTCCATGGAGACTCTTCTAGAGCCCATACAGCGCCCTTCATTCCCCTCAAAGCAGCCTCCTATAGAGTGCCCCTTAAGTCCCCCCATGTAGACTCTTTTACAGCCTCTACTGCGCCCTTTACTCCACCCATGGCGACTCTTAGACAGTCCCTACTGCGCCCTTCATTCCCCCCTAAGGACCCTCCTATAGAGCCCCTACTGTACCCTTAAGTCCCTCCATGGAGACTCTTTTAGAGTCCCTACAGCGCAATTCATTCCCCCTATGGAGACTCCTATAGACCCCCTACTGCGCCCCTTAAATCACCCCATGGAGACTCTTATAGAGCTCCTACTACGCCTTTACGTCCCTCCATAGAGACCCTTATAGAGACTGTACAGCGCCCTTTATTTCCCCCATACAGCCTTCCATAGAGGCCCTACTGCACCCCTTAAGTCCATCCATGGAGACACTTTTAGAGCCCCTATGGCGCCCTTCATTTTCTCCTATGTAGCCTCCTATGGAGCCCCTACTGTGCCCCTTAAGTCCCCCCCATGGAGACTCTTATAGAGCCCCTACTGCGCCCTCCATGCCTGCTATACAGCCTCCTATAGAGCCTCTACTGCCCCTCTTAAGTTTCCCCATGGAGACTCTCATAGAGCCCCTACAGGGCCCTTCATTCCCCTCTATTGACTCTCCTGTAGAGCCCCTACTGTGCCCCTTAAGTCCCCCCATTTAGATTATTTTAGAGCCTTTACTGCGCCCTTAAGTCCACACATGGAGACTCTTATACAGCCCCTACTCTGCCTTCCATTCCCCCCTATGTAGCCTCCTATAGAGCCCATACTGCGTCCATTAAGTCCCCCAAAGGAGATATTTATAGAGCCACTATTGCGCCCTTAAGTTCCTCCATGGACAGTCTTATATAGCCCCTACAGCGCCCTTTATTCCACCCTATGGAGCCTCATATAGAGCCGAGACTGCGCCCCTTAAGTCCCCTCATGGAGACACTTATAGAACCCCTAGTGCCTCCTATAGAGCCCCTACAGCCTCCTCCCTATGCAGCCTCCTTTACAGACTCTGCTGTCCATCTTAAGTCCCCACATGGAGACTCTTCTAGAGCCCCTACAGCGCCCTTCATTCGCCTCTATGAAGCCTCCTATAGAGAGCCCCTTCTGCACTCCTTACTTCCCCCATGGAGACTCTTATATAGCCCTTACTGCGCCCCTTAAGTCCCCCAATGGAGACACATATACAGCCCCTACCGCGTCCTTAAGCCCCTCCATGGAGACTCTTACAGTGCCTTACATTCTTCCCTATGCAGCCTCCTGTAGAGCCTCTACTGCCACTCTTAAGTCCTCCCATGGAGACTTTTATAGAGCCCCTAGAGAGCACTTCATTCCCCCTATGGAGCCTCTCATAGAGCCCCTACTGCGTCCCTTAAGTCTCCCCCATGGAGACACTTCTTTAGCCCCTACTGCGCCCTTAAGTCCCCCCATGGAGTCTGTTATAGAGCCCCTACAGCGCCCTTAAGTCGCTCCATGGAGACTCTTATACACCCCCTACAGTCCGCTCCATTCCCCCCTATGGAGCGTCTCATAGAACCCCTACTGCGCAGCTTAAGTTCTCACATGGAGCCTCCTGTAGAGCCCCTACTGTGCCCTTAAGTCCCCCAAGAGAGACACATATAGAGCCCCTACCGCGCCCTTAAGCCCCACAATGGAGACTCTTATAGAGCCCCTACAATGCCCTTCATTCCCGCTATGGAGCCTCTCATAGAGCCCCTACTGCTCCCTTTTAGTCCTCCCCATTGAGTCTCTTACAGATGCCCTACCGCACACTTCATTCCCCCCCTATGTACCCTCCTATAGAGCCCCGACTGTGTCCCTTAAGTCCCCCCATGGAGACTCTTCTAGATCCCCTACTAAGCCCTTAAGTCCCACCAGGAAACTCTTATAGAGCACCAACAGCGCCCTCGATTCCCCGTTCTGCAGTCTCCTATTGAGCCTCTACTGCCCCTCTTAAGTCCCCCCATGGAGATTCGCCTAAAGCCCCTACAGCGCACTTCATTCCCCCCAATGTAGCCTCCTATAGAGCCCCTACTGTACCCCTAAAGTCCCCCATGTAGACTCCTTTAGAGCCTCTACTGCGCACTTAAGTCCCCCCATGGAGACTCTTATACAGTCCCTACTTCGGCCTTCATCCCCCCCTATGGAGCCTCCTATAGAGCCCCTATTCCACACCTTAAGTCCCCCCATGGAGACACTTACAGAGCCCCTACTGCACCCTTCATTCCCACAAATGGAGCCTCCTATAGAGCCGCTTCTGCGCCCCTTAATTGCCCTATAGAGACTCTTATAGAGACCCTACAGCGCCCTTCATTCCCCCTTATGGGTCATTCTATAAAGCCCATATTGCGCCCCTAGAAGTCCTCCAACAGAGACTCTTCTAGAGCCCCTACATCACACTTAGGTCCCTCCATAGAGACTCTTATAGAACCCCTGCAGCACCCTTCAATCCCACCTATGAAGCCTCCTGCGGAGCCCCTTCTGCGCCCCTTAAATCTCCCATGGAGATTCTTGTACAGCCCCTACTGCAGCCTTCATTCCCCCCTCTGGAGCCGCCTATAGAGCCCTTACTGTGCCCCTTAAGTCCCCCAATTAAGTCTCCTATAGAGCCCCTACTGCGCCCTTATGCCCCTGCATGGAGACTCTTATAGAGCCACTACAGCGCCCTTCATTCCGCCCTATGTAGCCTCCTATAGAGCCCCTACTGCCACTCAAATCCCGCCATGGAGACTCTTATATAGCCCCTACAGTGCCTTTCAATCCCTCTTCTGCAGGTTCCTATGGAGAACCTACTGAGCCCCTTAAGTCCCCCCATGGAGACCATTATAGAGCCCCAACAGCGCCCTGCATTTCCTCCACTGAGCCTCCTATAGAGGCCCTACTGCGCCCCCTAAGTCCCTCCATGGAGACTCTTACAGAGCCACTACAGTGCCCTTGATTCCCCACTATGCAGCCTCATATAGATCTCTTACTGCCACTCTTAAATACCGCCATGGAGACTCTTATAGAGCCCCTACTGCACCCTTCATTGCCCCTATGAACCCTTCTATAGAGCTCCTTCTGTGCCCCTTTAATTCCCCCGTGGAGACTCTTGTACAGCCCCTACTGTGCCCTTCATTCCCCCCTATGCAGCCTCCTATAGAGCCCCTACTGCGCCCTTCATTCGCGCCTAGGTACCCTCCTGTAGAGCCCCTACAGCCCCCTTCATTTCCCCCCCATGGAGACCCCTATAGACCTCCTACTGCACCCCTTAAGTCCGCCCACGGAGAGTCTTCTAGAACCCCTACTGCACCCTTACGTCAGTAGGGGCTCTATAGGAGTCTCCGTAGGGGGGGGAGTGGAGCGCTGTAGGGTCTCTAAAGAAGTCTCCTTTGCAGGACTTATAGGGGCACAATAGGGGCTTTATAGAAGGATCCATAGGGGTGAAAGAGGGGCGCTGTAGGGGCTCTATGGGAGGCTCCTTTGGGGGAATGAAGGGCGCTGTAGGGGCTCTATAAGAGTCTCCATGGAGGAACTTAAGGGCACAGTAGGGGCTCTATAAGTGTCTACATTGGGGGAACTTAAGGGCCGCAGTAGGGGCTCTACAGGAGGCTCTTTAGGGGAGAATGAAAGGTGAAGTAGGGGCTCTATAACAGTCTCCATGGGGGGGACTTAAGGGGCGCAGAAGGGGCTCTATAGGAGGCTGCATAGAGAGGAAGAAGGGCATTGTAGAGGCTCAGTAAGAGTCTCCATGGGGGAATTAAGGGGTGTAGTAGGGAATCTATAGGAAGGTGCATAGGGGGGAATGAAGGCCGCTGTAGGGGCTCTGTAAGAGTCTCCATGGTTGGAGTTAATGGGCGCAATAGGGGCTCTATAGGAGGGTCCATAGGGGGGAATGTAGGGCGCAGTATGGACTGTATAAGAGTCTCCATGGGGGGACTTGAGAGGAGCAGTAGAGGCTCTATAGGAGGCTGCATAACGGGGAATGGAGGGCGCTGTAGGGGTTATATAAGTGTCTCCATGCAGGGACTTAAGGGAGCAGTACGGGCTCTATAGGAGGATCCATATGGAGGAATGAAGGGCGCAGTAGGGGCTGTATAAGAGTGTCCTTGAGGGGACTTAAGGGGCGCAGAGGGGGCTCTATAGGAGGCTGTATAGCGGGGAATGGAGGGCGCAGTAGGGGCTCCGTAAGAGTCTCCTTGGGGGTATTAAGGAGTGCAGTAGGGTCTCTATCAGTGTCTCCATGGGGTGACTTCAGGGGCACTGTAGGGGCTCTATAGGACACTCCATAGGAGATCATGTATGGCGCAGTTGGGGTTCTACAAGAGTCTCCATGGGGAATTAATGGGCACAGTAGGGTCTCTATAGGAGGCTGCATAGGGAGAATGAAGGGCACTGTAGGGGCTCTGTAACTGTTTCCATGGGGGGACTTAAAGGGCGCAGTAGGGGCTGTATAAGAGTCTCCATGTGGGGACTTAAGAGGGGCAGTAGAGACTCTATAGAAGGCTGCATAGCGGGGAATGGAGTGCGCTGTAGGGGCTGTAAAAGACTCTCTATGTTTGGACTTAAGGTCGCAGTAGAGGCTCTAAAAGAGTCTACATGGGGGGATTTAAGGGGCACAGTAGAGGCTCTATAGGAGGCTGTATAGCAGGAATGGAGGGCGCAGTAGGGGCTCTATAAGAGTCTCCATTGGGGGGACTTAAGGGGCGCAGGAGGGGCTCTATAGGAGGGTCCTTATGGGGGAGTGAAGGGTGCTGTAGTGTCTAAGAGTCTCAATGGAGGAACTTAAGGGCACAGTAGGGGCTCCATAGGTGTCTCCATGGAGGGACTTAAGGGGCACAGTAGGGGCTCCATAGGAGGCTCCATAAGGGAGAATGAAGGGCCCTGTAGGGGCTCTAGAAGAGCCTACATAGCGCAACTTAAGATGCGCAGTAGATACTGTAAAGGAGGCTTCTTAGGGAGGAATAGAGCACGCTGTAGGGGCTATATAAGAGTCTCCATGGGCAGACTTAAGGGCACTGTAAGGGCCCTATAAGAATCTCCATGTGGGGACGTAAGGGGCACAGTAGGGTCTATATAGGAGTCTCCATAGGGGGTAATGAAGGGCGCTGTATGGACTTTGTAAGAGTCTCCATGAGGAGAATAAAGGGTGACAGTAGGGGCTCTATAGGAGTCTCCGTAGGGGGGGAGTGGAGCGCTGTAGGGTCTCTAAAGAAGTCTCCTTTGCAGGACTTATAGGGGCACAATAGGGGCTTTATAGAAGGATCCATAGGGGTGAAAGAGGGGTACTGTAGGGGCTCTATAAGAGTCTCCATGGAGGGACTTAAGGGTGCAGCAGAGGCTCTAAAAGTCTCCATGGAGGGACTAAAGGGCACTGCAGGGGCTCTATGGGAGGATCGTTTGGGGGGAATGAAGGGTGCAGTAGGGGCTCTAAAAGAATCTCCTTGAGGGGACTTAAGGGGCGCAGTAGGGGCTCTATGGGAGGCTCCTTTGGGGGAAGTGAAGGGCGCAGTAGGGGCTCTATAACAGTCTCCACGTGGGGACTTAAGGGGCGCAGTAGGGGCTCTATAGGAAACTGCACAGGGGGGACTGAAGGGCGCAGTACAGACTCAAAAAGAGTCTCCGTGGGAGGACTTAAGGGGAACAATAGGGGTTTTAGAGAAGGCTCCATAGGGGGGAATGAAAGGTGCCTTAGGTGCTCTATAAGAGTCTCTATGGAGGGACGTAAGGGCGCTGTAGGGGCTCTATAGGTGTCTCGATGGGGGAATTTAAGGGGCACGGTAGGGGCTCCATAAAAGGTGCTATAGGGGGGAATGGAGGGCGCAGTAGGGGCTCTATAAGAGTCTCCTTGAGGGGACTTAAGGGGTGCAGAAGGGGCTCTATATGAGGCTGTATAGCGGGGAATGGGGGGCGCTGTAGTGGCTCTATAAGAGTCTTCATGAATGACTTAAGGGCACAGTAGGGGCTCTTTAGGAGGCTCCATACGGGGGAATGAGGGGCGCTGTAAGGGCTCTAGAAGAGTCTCCATGAACAGGCTTAAAATGGGCAGTAGAGGCTCTATAGGAGGCTGCATACCGGGGAATGGAGGGCGCTGTAGGGGTTCTAGAAGAGTCTCCGTTGGAGGACTTAAGGAGTGTAGTAGAGGCTTCATAGGGGGGAATGAAGGTTGCTGTAGGGGCTCTATAACAGTCTCCATGGAGGGACTTAATGACGCAATAGGGGTTCTATAAGTGTCTCCATAGGGGAACATAAGGCCACAGTAGGGGCTCTAAAAGAATCTCCGTTGGAGGACTTATAGGGGCGCAATAGGGGCTTTATAGAAGTCTCCATAGGGGGAATGAAGGGCGCTGTAGGGCCTCTAAAAGAGTCTCCATGAAGGGACTTAAGGGCGCAGAAGGAGCTCTATCAGTATCTCCATAGGAGGACTCAAGGGGCGCAGTAGGGATTCTATAGGAGGCTCCATATGAGGGAATTTAGGGCGCAGAAGGGGCTCTATACGAATCTCCATGGGAGGACTTAGGAGGGGCAGTACAGGCTCTACAGGAGGCTGTATAGCGGGGAGTGGAGCGCGCTGTAGGCGCTCTATAAGAGTCTCCATGGAGTGACTTAAGGGCGCATTAGGGGCTCTATAAGTGTCTCCATGGGGGGAGTTAAGGGGCGCAGTAGGGTTCTATAGGAGGGTCTGTAGGGGAAAATTAAAGCGTGCTGTAGGGGCTCTGTATGTGTCTCAGTGGAGGGACTTAAACGTGCAGTAGGGGCTCTATAGTAGGCTCCATAGGGGGGAATGGAGGGCGCAGTAGGGACTCTATAAGAGTCTCCATTGGGGGGACTTAAGGGGCGCAGGAGGGGCTCTATAGGAGGGTCCTTATGGGGGAGTGAAGGGTGCTGTAGTGTCTAAGAGTCTCAATGGAGGAACTTAAGGGCACAGTAGGGGCTCCATAGGTGTCTCCATGGAGGGACTTAAGGGCTCAGTAGGGACACTATAAGAGTCTCCATGGAGGGACTTAGGGGGTGCAGTTGGGGCTCTATAGGAGGCTCCATAGGGGGGAATGAAGGGTGCAGTAGGGGCTCTTTAATGCCTCCATGGAAAGACTTAAGTGGCGCAGTAGGGGCTGTATAGGTGTCTCCATAGGGGGACTAAAGGGGTACAGAAGGGGCTCTGTAGGAGGCTGCTTATGGGGGACTTAAGGGCGCAGTAGCGGCTCTTTAGGAGTCTCCATAGGGGGGAATGAAGGGTGTTGTAGGGGCTCTAAATGAGTCTCCATGGAGGAATTTTAGGGCTCAGTAGGGACTCTATAAATGTCTCCATGGAGGGACTTAAGGGCTCAGTAGGGGCTCTATAAGACGCTCCATGGAGTGTTGGAAATTGGCTCAGAGAGCAAGGACACGGGGGGAGCTGTGCAAGTCAGGGTCAGAAGATTATACGGCCGTGTAGGCCAGGGATAGTACTTGTCAAGGCAGCATAACTTGGCAAATCGGCACAAACAGTCTGCCCTTGAGAAACAGATAAACAACTAAAGAGGAGCTGAGATCCGGGAAAAAGAACATAGAAGCTGTAACCACAAGTAGGAAGAATATGTTAAGGTTGCCTTACAGCTTGGCCAATAAGATAATGACTAGTAGGCATAATTAACTGATTGTGTAGCTAAGTGATGGCTTGGAGCAATAAAGTGAAGCTTGCTATATCATTCATATTGAGTCGACTGCCTGCTTTCCTGCGCCGATCTGAAAAAGGGTTATTCTTGGACCCAGTGGAGGGGCCCCCTCTGCAATGGAGTGACATAAGGATGCACTAGGGGTCCATTAGAGTGTCCATGGAGGGACTTAAGGGGACCAGTAGAGGCTCTATAGGAGTATCCATTGGTGGACTTAAGGGGGGCAGTAGGGTATCTATAGGAGGCTCCTTGGAGGGGACATAAGGGGCACAGTAGGAGCTCTATAAGAGGCTACATGGTGTAAAGGGCATAGAGGGGACTGTGTAAGTGTCTACATGGAAGAATTTGAGGGGCGAAGTAGGAGAGGAGAGGAGAGGAGAAAAGGAGATGGATGAGGAGGGACGGATAGAGGCAAAGTAAGTTGAGGAGAAGACAGAACAGGAGTGGACAGGATAGGATAGGAGAGGAGAGGACAGGATTTAAATGGAGGGTAGAGGCAGAGAGAAGACAGGAGAGGAGGGGAAAACAAGGGGGGGGAGCGGAAAAGGAGATGGATGAGTAGGGGCGCACAGAAGAAAAGACAGGTGAGGAGAGGAGAGGAGAAAGGAGGGGAGAGGAAAGGAGAAAGGAAGGGAAAAGGAAAGGAGAAAGGAAGGGAAGAGGAAGGGAAGAGGAGAGGAGAGAAGAGGAGAGGAGAGGAGAGAACAAAGGAGGGCTGAGGAGAGGAGAGGAGAAAAGGAGATGGATGAGGAGGGGGGGACAGAAGCAAAGATGAGAGGAGAGGAGAGGATTTAAATAGAGGGTAGAGGCACTGAGAGGACAGGAGAGGAGGGGAAAACAAGAACTAGGGGAATGGAGGGGAGGAGAGGAGAGGGGAGGAGAAGAGAGGACAGGAGAGGAGAGGAGAGGAGAGAAGTAAATAGATGAGGAGGGACGGATAGAAGCAAAGACAGTTGAGGAGATGAGAGGAGGGGATTTAAATGGAGGGTAGAGGCAGTGAGAGGAGAGAAGAGGAGAGGAGAGGGGAGGAGAAGAGAGGACAAAGGAGGGCTGAGGAGAGGAGCGGAGAAAAGGAAATGGATCAGGAGGGGGGAACAGAAGCAAAGATGAGAGGAGAGGGGAGGAGAGGAGAGGAGAGAAGTAAACAGATGAGGAGGGAGGGATAGAAGGAAAGACACTTGAGGAGATGAGGAGAGGAGGGGAGTTAAATGGAGGGCAGAGGCAGTGAGAGGACAGGAGAGGAGGGGAAAACAAGGGGGAGGAGAGTGGGGGGGGCGGAAAAGGAGATGGATGACTAGGGGCGCAGAGAAGAAAAGACAGGTGAGGAGAGGAGAAGAGGGGAGAGGAAAGGAAGGGAAGAGGAGAGGACAAAGGAGGGGAGAGGAGAGGACTTAAATGGAGGGTAGAGGAATTGAGAGAAGAGGAGAGGAGAGGAGGGGACGGGAGAGGAGAGGAGAGGAAAGGAGAGGAGAGGGAAGGCGACGGGAGGGGAGAGGAGGGGAAAGGAGAGGAGGGCAGGGGAGGGGACAGGAGAGGAGAGGACAGGAGAGGAGAGGAGATGAGACGAGAGGAGAGGAGAGCAGAGGAGAAAAAAGGGGTGAGGAGAGGAGAGGAGAGGAGGGGATTTAAATGGAGGGTAGAGGAATTGAGAGAAGAGGACAGGAAGGGAGGGGAGAGGAGAGGGAAGGCGACGGGAGGGGAGGGGAGAGGAGGGCAGGGGAGGGGACAGGAGAGAAGAGGAGAGGGGAGGGGAGGGGAGGGAGAGAGAGGAGAGGAGAGGAGAAGAAGGAAGTTTAATTGAGGGTAGAGGCATTGAGAGGGGAGGAGAGAAGAGGAGTGGAGAGGAGATGGGGAGGGGAGTGGAGAGGAGAGGACAGGAGAGGAGATGAGAAGAGACGAGAGGAGAGGAGAGGAGAGCAGAGGAGAAAAAAGGGGAGAGGAGAGGAGGGGATTTAAATGGAGGGTAGAGGAATTGAGAGGAGAGGACAGGAGAGGAAAGGAGAGCAGAGAAGAGGAGAGGCGACGGGAGAGGAGAGGAGATGGGAGGGGAGAGGAGAGGAGGGGATTTAAATGGAGGGTAGAGGAATTGAGAGGAGAGGACAGGAGAGGAAAGGAGAGCAGAGAAGAGGAGAGGCGACGGGAGAGGAGAGGAGACAGAGGAGATGGGAGGGGAGAGGAGAGGAGGGGAGAGGAGACGAGAAGAGAGGGCAGGAGAGGAGGGAAGAGGTGACGAGAGGAGAGGGAAGGCGACAGGAGGGGAAAGGAGATGAGGGCAGGGGAGAGGAGAAGAGAGGAGAGGAGAGCGGAGGGGAGGAGAGGAGAGGAGAGGAGAGGAGAGGAGAGGAGAAGGGTGGGGAGGAGAGGGGAGGGAAGAGGAGGAGAGGAGAGGAGAGGAGAGGAGAGGAGAGGAGAGGAGAGGAGAGGAGAGGAGAGGAGAGGAGAGGAGAAGGGTGGGGAGGAGAGGAGAGGAGATTAGAGGAGAGGAGAGCAGAGGAGAAAAGGAGATAGATGCGGAGGGGCGGACAGAGGCAAAGAGAGGAGAGGAGAGGAGAGGAAACGAAAGGAGAGGAGGGGAGGGGAGAGGAGAGGAGAGGAGAAAATCGGAGGGGAGGGGAGAGGAAAGGAGAGGAGGAAAGAGGAGAGGAGAGGAGAGGAGAAAGGAGGGGACAGGAGAGGAGAGGAGAGGAGAGGAGAGGAGAGGAGAGGAGAGGAGAGGAGAGGAAAAAGGAGGGGTGAGGGGAGGAGAGGAGAGGAAAGGAGAGGAAGGGACGAGAGGAGAGGAGAGGAGGGAAGAGGAGGGGATTAAAATGGAGGGTAGAGGAATTGAGGGGAGAGGAGAGGAGAGGAGGGGAGATGAGAGGAGAAAGGAAGGGACAAGAGGCGAGGAGAGGAGAGGATAAAAGGAGATGCATGAGGAGAAGGGGACAGAAGCAAATATGAGAGGAGAGGATTTAAATGGAGGGTAGAGGCATTGAGAGGACAGGAAAGGAGGGGAAAACAAGAAGTAGGGGAAGGTAGGGGAAGAGAGGAGAAGAGAGGACAGGAGAGGGGAGGAGAGGAGAGGGGAGGAGAGGAGAGAAGTAAACAGATGAGGAGGGAGGGATAGAAGCAAAGACACTTGAGGAGATGAGGAGAGGAGAGGAGGGGAGTTAAATGGAGGGCAGAGGCAGTGAGAGGACAGGAGAGGAGGGGAAAACAAGGGGGAGGAGAGTGGAGGGGGGGAGCAGAGAAGGAGATGGATGAGGGGCGCAGAGAAGAAAAGACAGGTGAGGAGAGGAGAAAGGAGGGGAGAGGAAAAGAGAAAGGAAGGGAAGAGGAGAGGAGAGGACAAAGGAGAGGAGAGGAGAGGAGAGGAGAGGAGAGGAGAGGAGAGGAGAGGATTTAAATGGAGGGTAGAGGCATTGAGAGGACAGGAGAGGAGGGGAAAACAAGAACTAGGGGAAGGGAGGGGAGGAGAGGAGAGGAGAGGAGGAAGGAGGGCAAAGGAGAGGAGAGGAGAAAGGAGGGGAGAGGAGAGGAGGGGATTTAAATGGAGGGTAGAGGAATTGAGAGGAGAGGACAGGAAAGGAGAGGAGAGGAGTGGAGAGGGGAGGAGAGGGAAGGCGACAGGAGGGGAGAGGAGAAGAGGGGAGGGGACAGGAGAGGAAAGGAAAGCAGAGGAGAGGAGAAAAGGAGATGGACGAGGAGGGGGAGACAGAAGCAAAGATGAGAGGAGAGGAGAGGAGAGGAGAGGAGAGGAGAGGAGAGGAGAGGAGAGGAGAGGAGAGGAGAGGAGAGGATTTTAATGGAGGGTAGAGGCATTGAGCGAACAGGAGAGGAGGGGAAAACAAGAACTAGGGGAAGGGAGGGGAGGAGAGAAAACGGGAGGAGAAGAGAGGACAGGAGAGGAGAGGAGAGGGGAGGAGAGGAGGGGAGAGCAGAGGAGAGGAGAGGAGAAAAGTAAATAGTGGAGGAGGGACGGATAGAAGCAAAGACATTTGAGGAGATGAGAGGAGAGGAGAGGAGAGGAGAGGAGAGGAGAGGAGAGGAGAGGAGAGGAGAGGAGAAAAGTAAATAGATGAGGAGGGACAGATAGAAGCAAAGACAGTTGAGCAGATGAGGAGAAGAGAGGAGAGGGGAGGTGAGAGGAGAAGAGAGGAGAGGTGAGAAGAGAGGAGAGGAGAAAGGAGGGGAGAGGAGAGGACAAGAAAGGAGAAGACAGGAGAGGAGAGGAGAGGAGAGGAGAGGAGAGGAGAGGAGAGGAGAGGAGAGGAGAGGAGAGGAGAGGGAAGGCGACGGGAGGGGAGAGGAGGGCAGGGGAGGGGACAGGAGAGGAGAGGAGAAGAAAGAAGTTAAATGGAGGGTAGAGGCATTGAGAGGGGAGGAGAGAAGAGGAGAGGAGATGAGGAGGGGAGAGAGGAGGGGAGAGTAGAGGAGGGGAGACGAGAGGGGAGGGGAAGGGAGGGGAGGGGACTGGAGAGGAGAGGAGAGGAGAGGAGAGGAGAGGAGAGGAGAGGAGAGGAGAGGAGAGGAGAGGAGGAAGGAGGGGTGAGGAGAGGGGACTGAAATGGAGGGTAGAGGAATTCAGAGGAGAGGACAGGAGAGGAAAGGAGAGCAGAGTAGAGGAGAGGCGACGGGAGGGGGAGAGGAGAGGTGGCGAGAGGAGAGCAGAGGAGACAGAGCAGATGGGAGGGGAGGGGAGAGGAGAGGAGATGAGAAGAGAGGGCAGGATAGGAGGGAAGAGGAGACGAGAGGAGAGAGAAGGCGACGGGAGGGGAGGGGAGAGGAGGGGGAAGGAGAGGAGGGCAGGGGATGGGAGAGGAGAGGAGGGGAAACGAGATGAGGGCAGGGGAGAGGAGAGGAGAGGGGAGGGGAGGGAAGGAGAGGAGGGTAGAGGAGACGAGACGAGAGGAGAGGAGAGGAGGGGAAACGAGATGAGGGCAGGGGAGAGGAGAGGAGAGGAGAGGGGAGGGGAGGGGAGGGAAGGAGAGGAGGGTAGAGGAGACGAGACGAGAGGAGAGGAGAGGAGAGGAGAGGAGGAAAGAGGAGAGGAGAGGAGACGAGAGCAGTGGAGAGGAGAGGAGAGGAGACAGAGGAGAGGGGAGGGGAGGAGAGGAGAGGAGAGGAGAGAAGAGGAGAGGAGAGGAGAAGGGTGGGGAGGAGAGGGGAGGGAAGAGGAGGAGAGGAGAGGAGAGGAGAGGAGAGGAGAGGAGAGGAGAGGAGAGGAGAGGAGAGGAGAGGAGAGGAGAGGAGAGGAGAGGAGAGGAGAGGAGAAGGGTGGGGAGGAGAGGAGATTAGAGGAGAGGAGAGCAGAGGAGAAAAGGAGATGGATGCGGAGGGGCGGACAGAGGTAAAGAGAGGAGAGGAGAGGAGAGGAAACGAAAGGAGAGGAGGGGAGGGGAGAGGAGAGGAGAGGAGAGGAGAGGAGAGGAGAAAAGCGGAGGGGAGGGGAGAGGAAAGGAGAGGAGGGAAGAGGAGAGGAGAGGAGGGAAGAGGAGAGGAGAGGAGAAAGGAGGGGACAGGAGAGGAGAGGAGAGGAGAGGAGAGGAGAGGAGAGGAGAGGAGAGGAGAGGAGAGGAAAAAGGAGGGGTGAGGGGAGGAGAGGAGAGGAAAGGAGAGGAGGGGACGAGAGGAGAGGAGAGGAGGGAAGAGGAGGGGATTAAAATGGAGGGTAGAGGAATTGAGGGGAGAGCAGAGGAGAGGAGGGGAGAGGAGAGGAGAAAGGAAGGGACAAGAGGCGAGGAGAGGAGAGGATAAAAGGAGATGGATGAGGAGAAGGGGACAGAAGCAAATATGAGAGGAGAGGATTTAAATGGAGGGTAGAGGCATTGAGAGGACAGGAAAGGAGGGGAAAACAAGAAGTAGGGGAAGGTAGGGGAGGAGAGGAGAAGAGAGGACAGGAGAGGGGAGGAGATGAGAGAAGTAAACAGATGAGGAGGGAGGGATAGAAGCAAAGACACTTGAGGAGATGAGGAGAGGAGAGGAGGGGAGTTAAATGGAGGGCAGAGGCAGTGAGAGGACAGGAGCGGAGGGGAAAACAAGGGGGAGGAGAGTGGAGGGGGGGAGCAGAGAAGGAGATGGATGAGGGGCGCAGAGAAGGAAAGACAGGTGAGGAGAGGAGAAAGGAGGGGAGAGGAAAGGAGAAAGGAAGGGAAGAGGAGAGGAGAGGACAAAGGAGGGGAGAGGAGGGAGAGGAGAGGAGAGGAGAGGAGAGGAGAGGATTTAAATGGAGGGTAGAGGCATTGAGAGGACAGGAGAGGAGGGGAAAACAAGAACTAGGGGAAGGGAGGGGAGGAGAGGAGAGGAGAGGAGGAAGGAGGGCAAAGGAGAGGAGAGGAGAAAGAGAGGGGAGAGGAGAGGAGGGGATTTAAATGGAGGGTAGAGGAATTGAGAGGAGAGGACAGGAAAGGAGAGGAGAGGAGTGGAGAGGGGAGGAGAGGGAAGGCGACAGGAGGGGAGAGGAGAAGAGGGGAGGGGACAGGAGAGGAAAGGAAAGCAGAGGAGAGGAGAAAAGGAGATGGACGAGGAGGGGGAGACAGAAGCAAAGAGGAGAGGAGAGGAGAGGAGAGGAGAGGAGAGGAGAGGAGAGGATTTTAATGGAGGGTAGAGGCATTGAGCGAACAGGAGAGGAGGGGAAAACAAGAACTAGGGGAAGGGAGGGGAGGAGAGAAAACGGGAGGAGAAGAGAGGACAGGAGAGGAGAGGAGAGGGGAGGAGAGGAGGGGAGAGCAGAGGAGAGGAGGGGAGAGCAGAGGAGAGGAGAGGAGAAAAGTAAATAGTGGAGGAGGGACGGATAGAAGCAAAGACATTTGAGGAGATGAGGAGAGGAGAGGAGAGGAGAAAAGTAAATAGATGAGGAGGGACAGATAGAAGCAAAGACAGTTGAGCAGATGAGGAGAAGAGAGGAGAGGGGAGGTGAGAGGAGAAGAGAGGAGAGGGGAGGTGAGAAGAGAGGAGAGGAGAAAGGAGGGGAGAGGAGAGGAGAAAGGTGGGGAGAGTAGAGTAGAGGAGAAAGGAGGGGAGAGGAGAGGAGAAAGGAGGGGAGAGTAGAGTAGAGGAGAGGAGAGGAGGGGATTTAAATGGAGGGTAGAGGAATTGAGAGGAGAGGACAAGAAAGGAGAAGACAGGAGAGGAGAGGAGAGGAGAGGAGAGGAGAGGAGAGGAGAGGGAAGGCGACGGGAGGGGAGGGGAGAGGAGGGCAGGGGAGGGGACAGGAGAGGAGAGGAGAAGAAGGAAGTTAAATGGAGGGTAGAGGCATTGAGAGGGGAGGAGAGAAGAGGAGAGAAGATGAGGAGGGGAAAGAGGAGGGGAGAGTAGAGGAGGGGAGACGAGAGGGGAGGGGAAGGGAGGGGAGGGGACTGGAGAGGAGAGGAGAGGAGAGGAGAGGAGAGGAGAGGAGAGGAGAGGAGAGGAGGAAGGAGGGGTGAGGAGAGGGGACTGAAATGGAGGGTAGAGGAATTCAGAGGAGAGTACAGGAGAGGAAAGGAGAGCAGAGTAGAGGAGAGGCGACGGGAGGGGAGAGGAGAGGTGGCGAGAGGAGAGGAGAGGAGACAGAGCAGATGGGAGGGGAGGGGGAGAGGAGAGGAGATGAGAAGAGAGGGCAGGATAGGAGGGAAGAGGAGACGAGAGGAGAGAGAAGGCGACGGGAAGGGACGAGGGGAGAGGAGGGGGAAGGAGAGGAGGGCAGGGGGAGGGGGAGAGGAGAGGAGGGGAAACGAGATGAGGGGAGAGGAGAGGAGAGGGGAGGAGAGGGGATGGGAGGGAAGGAGAGGAGGGTAGAGGAGACGAGAGGAGAGGAGAGGAGAGGAGAGGAAGGGAAACGAGATGAGGCAGGGAGAGGAGAGGAGAGGAGAGGAGAGGGGAGGAGAGGGGAGGGGAGGGAAGGAGAGGAGGGTAGAGGAGACGAGAGGAGAGGAGAGAGAGGAGGAAAGAGGAGAGGAGAGGAGACGAGAGCAGTGGAGAGGAGAGGAGATAGAGGAGAGGGGAGGGCAGGGTAGAGGAGAGGAGAGGAGGGTAGAGGCGACCAGACGAGAAGAGACGACGGGGAGGAGAAAAGAGGAGAGGAGAGGAGAGGAGAGGAGAGGAGAGGGAAGGCGACGGGATGGGAGGGGAGAGGAGGGGAAAGGAGAGGAGGGCAGGGGAGGGGAGGGAGAAAGGAAGGGAGAGGTAGAGAGGAGAAAGCATAGGAGAGGAGTGGGGAGGAGAGGAGAGTACAGGAGAGGAGAGGACAGGAGATGAGAGGAAAGGAGGGGTGAGGGGAAGAGAGGAGAGAAGAGGGGACGAGAGGAGAGGAGAGGAGAGGGAAGGGAGGAGAAAGGAGAGGAGGAGAGGGGAGAGGAGACGAGACGAGAGGAAAGGAGAGGAGAGGAGAGTAGGGAAGGGGAGAGGAGAGGAGAAAGGAGGATGAGGAGTGGAGAGAGGAGGAGAGGAGGGGAGAGGAGAGGAGAGGAGAAAGGAGGGGTGAGGAGAGGAGAGGAAAGGAGAAGAGAGGAAGGAGAGGAGAGGAGAGGAGAGGAGAAAGGAGCGGTGAGGAGAGGAGAGGGGTGGGGAGGAGAGGAGAGGAGATTAGAGGAGAGGAGAGGAGAGCAGAGGATAAAAGGAGAGGAGAGGATATAGGAGGGGACGAGAGGAGAAAAGAGGAGAGGAGAGGAGGGGAGAGGAGAGGAAAGGAGAGGAGAAAGGAGGGGTGAGGGGAGGAGAGGAGAGGAAAGGAGAAGAGAGTAGAGGAGAGGAGAAAGGAGGGGTGAGGAGAGGAGAGGAGAGGGGTGGAGAGGAGAGGAGAGGAGAGGAGAGGAGAGGAGAAAAGGAGATGGATGCGGAGGGGCGGAGAGAGGCAAAGTGAGGAGAGGAGAGGAGAGGAGAGGAGAGGAGAGGAGAGGAGAAAAGGAGCTGGATGAGGAGGGGCGGACAGAGGCAAAGACGAGAGGAGAGGAGAGGAGAGGAGAGGAGAGGAGAGGAGAGGAGAGGAGAGGAGTGAAGCGGAGGGGAGGGGAGAGGAAAGGAGAGGAGGGAAGAGGTGATGAGAGGAGAAAGGAGGGGGACAGGAGAGGAGAGGAGATGAGAGGAGAGGAGACGAAAAAGGAGGGGTGAGGGAAGAGAGGAGAGGAGAGGAAAAAGGAGGGGTGAGGGGAAGAGAGGAGAGGAAAGGAGAGGAGAGGAGAGGAGATAGGAGAGGAGAGGAGAGGAGAGGAGAGGAGAGGAGAGGAGAGGATTTAAATGGAGGGTAGAGGCATTGAGAGGACAGGAGAGGAGGGGAAACAAGAACTAGGGGAAGGGAGGGGAGGAGAGGAGAGGAGAGGAGGAAGGAGGGCAAAGGAGAGGAGAGGAGAAAGGAGGGGAGAGGAGAGGAGGGGATTTAAATGGAGGGTAGAGGAATTGAGAGGAGAGGACAGGAAAGGAGAGGAGAGGAGTGGAGAGGGGAGGAGAGGGAAGGCGACAGGAGGGGAGAGGAGAAGAGGGGAGGGGACAGGAGAGGAAAGGAAAGCAGAGGAGAGGAGAAAAGGAGATGGACGAGGAGGGGGAGACAGAAGCAAAGAGGAGAGGAGAGGAGAGGAGAGGAGAGGAGAGGAGAGGAAGGAGAGGAGAGGAGAAGAGAGGATAGGATTTTAATGGAGGGTAGAGGCATTGAGCGAACAGGAGAGGAGGGGAAAACAAGAACTAGGGGAGGGAGGGGAGGAGAGAAAACGGAGGAGAAGAGAGGACAGGAGAGGAGAGGAGAGGGGAGGAGAGGAGGGGAGAGCAGAGGAGAGGAGAGGAGAAAAGTAAATAGTGGAGGAGGACGGATAGAAGCAAAGACATTTGAGGAGATGAGAGGAGAGGAGAGGAGAGGAGAGGAGAGGAGAGGAGAAAAGTAAATAGATGAGGAGGGACAGATAGAAGCAAAGACAGTTGAGCAGATGAGGAGAAGAGAGGAGAGGGGAGGTGAGATGAGAAGAGAGGAGAGGGGAGGTGAGAGGAGAGGAGAAAGGAGGGGAGAGGAGAGGAGAAAGGAGGGGAGAGGAGAGGAGAGGAGAGGAGGGGATTTAAATGGAGGGTAGAGGAATTGAGAGGAGAGGACAAGAAAGGAGAAGACGGAGAGGAGAGGAGAGGAGAGGAGAGGAGAGGAGAGGAGAGGAGAGGAGAGGAGAGGAGAGGAGAGGAGAGGAAGGCGACGGGAGGGGAGGGGAGAGGAGGGCAGGGGAGGGGACAGGAGAGGAGAGAGAGAGAAGGAAGTTAAAATGGAGGGTAGAGGCATTGAGAGGGGAGGAGAGAAGAGGAGAGGAGATGAGGAGGGGAGAGAGGAGGGGAGAGTAGAGGAGGGAGACGAGAGGGGAGGGGAAGGGAGGGGAGGGGACTGGAGAGGAGAGGAGAGGAGAGGAGAGGAGAGGAGAGGAGAGGAGAGGAGGAAGGAGGGGTGAGGAGAGGGGACTGAAATGGAGGGTAGAGGAATTCAGAGGAGAGGACAGGAGAGGAAAGGAGAGCAGAGTAGAGGAGAGGCGACGGGAGGGGAGAGGAGAGGTGGCGAGAGGAGAGGAGAGGAGACAGAGCAGATGGGAGGGGAGGGGAGAGGAGAGGAGATGAGAAGAGAGGGGCAGGATAGGAGGGAAGAGAGACGAGAGGAGAGAGAAGGCGACGGGAGGGGAGGGGAGAGGAGGGGGAAGGAGAGGAGGGCAGGGGATGGGAGAGGAGAGGAGGGGAACGAGATGAGGGCAGGGGAGAGGAGAGGAGAGGGGAGGAGAGGGGGAGGGGAGGGAAGGAGAGGAGGGTAGAGGAGACGAGAGGAGAGGAGAGGAGGGGAAACGAGATGAGGGCAGGGGAGAGGAGAGGAGAGGAGAGGGGAGGGGAGGGGAGGGAAGGAGAGGAGGGTAGAGGAGACGAGACGAGAGGAGAGGAGAGGAGAGGAGAGGAGGAAAGAGGAGAGGAGAGGAGACGAGAGCAGTGGAGAGGAGAGGAGACAGAGGAGAGGGGAGGGGAGGGGAGGAGAGCAGAGGAGAGGAGAGGAGAGGAGAGGAGAGGAGAGGGAGAGGAGAGGAGAGGAGAGGAGAGGAGAGGAGAAGGGTGGGGAGGAGAGGGGAGGGAAGAGGAGGAGAGGAGAGGAGAGGAGAGGAGAGGAGAGGAGAGGAGAGGAGAGGAGAAGGGTGGGGAGGAGAGGAGAGGAGATTAGAGGAGAGGAGAGCAGAGGAGAAAAGGAGATGGATGCGGAGGGGCGGACAGAGGCAAAGAGAGGAGAGGAGAGGAGAGGAAACGAAAGGAGAGGAGGGGAGGGGAGAGGAGAGGAGAGGAGAGGAGAAAAGCGGAGGGGAGGGGAGAGGAAAGGAGAGGAGGGAAGAGGAGAGGAGAGGAGGGAAGAGGAGAGGAGAGGAGAAAGGAGGGGACAGGAGAGGAGAGGAGAGAGAGGAGAGGAGAGGAGAGGAGAGGAGAGGAAAAAGGAGGGGTGAGGGGAGGAGAGGAGAGGAAAGGAGAGGAGGGGACGAGAGGAGAGGAGAGGAGGGAAGAGGAGGGGATTAAAATGGAGGGTAGAGGAATTGAGGGGAGAGCAGAGGAGAGGAGAAAGGAAGGGACAAGAGGCGAGGAGAGGAGAGGATAAAAGGAGATGGATGAGGAGAAGGGACAGAAGCAAATACGAGAGGAGAGGATTTAAATGGAGGGTAGAGGCATTGAGAGGACAGGAAGGAGGGGAAAACAAGAAGTAGGGGAAGGTAGGGGAGGAGAGGAGAAGAGAGGACAGGAGAGGGAGGAGAAGAGAGAAGTAAACAGATGAGGAGGGAGGGATAGAAGCAAAGACACTTGAGGAGATGAGGAGAGGAGAGGAGAGGAGGGGAGTTAAATGGAGGGCAGAGGCAGTGAGAGGACAGGAGAGGAGGGGAAAACAAGGGGAGGAGAGTGGAGGGGGGGAGCAGAGAAGGAGATGGATGAGGGTGCAGAGAAGGAAAGACAGGTGAGGAGAGGAGAAAGGAGGGGAGAGGAAAGGAGAAAGGAAGGGAAGAGGAGAGGAGAGGACAAAGGAGGGGAGAGGAGGGAGAGGAGAGGAGAGGAGAGGAGAGGAGAGGAGAGGAGAGGAGAGGATTTAAATGGAGGGTAGAGGCATTGAGAGGACAGGAGAGGAGGGGAAAACAAGAACTAGGGGAAGGGAGGGGAGGAGAGGAGAGGAGAGGAGGAAGGAGGGCAAAGGAGAGGAGAGGAGAAAGGAGGGGAGAGGAGAGGAGGGGATTTAAATGGAGGGTAGAGGAATTGAGAGGAGAGGACAGGAAAGGAGAGGAGAGGAGTGGAGAGGGGAGGAGAGGGAAGGCGACAGGAGGGGAGAGGAGAAGAGGGGAGGGACAGGAGAGGAAAGGAAAGCAGAGGAGAGGAGAAAAGGAGATGGACGAGGAGGGGGAGACAGAAGCAAAGAGGAGAGGAGAGGAGAGGAGAGGAGAGGAGAGGAGAGGAGAGGAGAGGAGAGGAGAGGATAGGATTTTAATGGAGGGTAGAGGCATTGAGCGAACAGGAGAGGAGGGGAAAACAAGAACTAGGGGAAGGGAGGGGAGGAGAGAAAACGGGAGGAGAAGAGAGGACAGGAGAGGAGAGGAGAGGGGAGGAGAGGAGGGGAGAGCAGAGGAGAGGAGGGGAGAGCAGAGGAGAGGAGAGGAGAAAAGTAAATAGTGGAGGAGGGACGAATAGAAGCAAAGACATTTGAGGAGATGAGGAGAGGAGAGGAGAGGAGAAAAGTAAATAGATGAGGAGGGACAGATAGAAGCAAAGACAGTTGAGCAGATGAGGAGAAGAGAGGAGAGGGGAGGTGAGAGGAGAAGAGAGGAGAGGTGAGAAGAGAGGAGAGGAGAAAGGAGGGGAGAGGAGAGGAGAAAGGAGGGGAGAGTAGAGTAGAGGAGAAAGGAGGGGAGAGGGGAGGAGAAAGGAGGGGAGAGTAGAGTAGAGGAGAGGAGAGGAGGGGATTTAAATGGAGGGTAGAGGAATTGAGAGGAGAGGACAAGAAAGGAGAAGACAGGAGAGGAGAGGAGAGGAGAGGAGAGGAGAGGAGAGGAGAGGAGAGGAGAGGAGAGGAGAGGAGAGGAGAGGGAAGGCGACGGGAGGGGAGGGGAGAGGAGGGCAGGGGAGGGGACAGGAGAGGAGAGGAGAAGAAGGAAGTTAAATGGAGGGTAGAGGCATTGAGAGGGGAGGAGAGAAGAGGAGAGGAGATGAGGAGGGGAGAGAGGAGGGGAGAGTAGAGGAGGGGAGACGAGAGGGGAGGGGAAGGGAGGGGAGGGTACTGGAGAGGAGAGGAGAGGAGAGGAGAGGAGAGGAGAGGAGAGGAGAGGAGAGGAGAGGAGGAAGGAGGGGTGAGGAGAGGGGACTGAAATGGAGGGTAGAGGAATTCAGAGGAGAGGACAGGAGAGGAAAGGAGAGCAAAGTAGAGGAGAGGCGACGGGAGGGGAGAGGAGAGGTGGCGAGAGGAGAGGAGAGGAGACAGAGCAGATGGGAGGGGAGGGGAGAGGAGAGGAGATGAGAAGAGAGGGCAGGATAGGAGGGAAGAGGAGACGAGAGGAGAGAGAAGGCGACGGGAGGGGAGGGGAGAGGAGGGGGAAGGAGAGGAGGGCAGGGGATGGGAGAGGAGAGGAGGGGAAACGAGATGAGGGCAGGGGAGAGGAGAGGAGAGGAGAGGGGATGGGAGGGAAGGAGAGGAGGGTAGAGGAGACGAGAGGAGAGGAGAGGAGAGGAGAGGAAGGGAAACGAGATGAGGGCAGGGGAGAGGAGAGGGGAGGAGAGGGGAGGGGACGGAGGAGAAAGGAGAGGAGGAGAGGGGAGAGGAGACGAGACGAGAGGAAAGGAGAGGAGAGGAGAGTAGGGAGGGGAGAGGAGAGGAGAAAGGAGGATGAGGAGTGGAGAGAGGAGGAGAGGAGGGGAGAGGAGAGGAGAGGAGAAAGGAGGGGTGAGGAGAGGAGAGGAAAGGAGAAGAGAGGAGAGGAGAGGAGAGGAGAGGAGAAAGGAGCGGTGAGGAGAGGAGAGGGGTGGGGAGGAGAGGAGAGTAGATTAGAGGAGAGGAGAGGAGAGCAGAGGATAAAAGGAGAGGAGAGGAGATAGGAGGGAGGAGAGGAGAGTACAGGAGAGGAGAGGAGGGGAGAGGAGAGAAAGGAGAGGAGAAAGGAGGGGTGAGGGGAGGAGAGGAGAGGAAAGGAGAAGAGAGTAGAGGAGAGGAGAAAGGAGGGGTGAGGAGAGGAGAGGAGAGGGGTGGAGAGGAGAGGAGAGGAGAGGAGAAAAGGAGATGGATGCGGAGGGGCGGAGAGAGGCAAAGTGAGGAGAGGATAGGAGAGGAGAGGAGAGGAGAGGAGAGGAGAGGAGAAAAGGAGCTGGATGAGGAGGGGCGGAGAGAGGCAAAGTGAGGAGAGGAGAGGATAGGAGAGGAGAAAAGGAGCTGGATGAGGAGGGGCGGACAGAGGCAAAGACAGGAGAGGAGAGGAGAGGAGAGGAGAGGAGAGGAGAGGAGAGGAGAGGAGAGGAGAGGAAAAAGGAGGGGTGAGGGGAAGAGAGGAGAGGAGAGGAAAAAGGAGGGGTGAGGGGAAGAGAGGAGAGGAAAGGAGAGGAGAGGAGAGGAGATAGGAGAGGAGAGGAGAGGAGAGGAGAGGAGAGGAGAGGATTTAAATGGAGGGTAGAGGCATTGAGAGGACAGGAGAGGAGGGGAAAACAAGAACTAGGGGAAGGGAGGGGAGGAGAGGAGAGGAGAGGAGGAAGGAGGGCAAAGGAGAGGAGAGGAGAAAGGAGGGGAGAGGAGAGGAGGGGATTTAAATGGAGGGTAGAGGAATTGAGAGGAGAGGACAGGAAAGGAGAGGAGAGGAGTGGAGAGGGGAGGAGAGGGAAGGCGACAGGAGGGGAGAGGAGAAGAGGGGAGGGGACAGGAGAGGAAAGGAAAGCAGAGGAGAGGAGAAAAGGAGATGGACGAGGAGGGGGAGACAGAAGCAAGAGGAGAGGAGAGGAGAGGAGAGGAGAGGAGAGGAGAGGAGAGGAGAGGAGGAGGATTTTAATGGAGGGTAGAGGCATTGAGCGAACAGGAGAGGAGGGGAAAACAAGAACTAGGGGAAGGGAGGGGAGGAGAGAAAACGGGAGGAGAAGAGAGGACAGGAGAGGAGAGGAGAGGGGAGGAGAGGAGGGGAGAGCAGAGGAGAGGAGGGGAGAGGAGAGGAGAAAAGTAAATAGTGGAGAGGGACGGATAGAAGCAAAGACATTTGAGGAGATGAGGAGAGGAGAGTAGAGGAGAGGAGAAAAGTAAATAGATGAGGAGGACAGATAGAAGCAAAGACAGTTGAGCAGATGAGGAGAAGAGAGGAGAGGGAGGTGAGAAGAGAGGAGAGGAGAAAGGAGGGGAGAGGAGAGGAGGAAGGAGGGGAGAGTAGAGTAGAGGAGAGGAGAGGAGGGGATTTAAATGGAGGGTAGAGGAATTGAGAGGAGAGGACAAGAAAGGAGAAGACAGTAGAGGAGAGGAGAGGAGAGGAGAGGAGAGGAGAGGAGAGGAGAGGAGAGGAGAGGAGAGGGGAAGGCGACGGGAGGGGAGGGGAGAGGAGGGCAGGGGAGGGGACAGGAGAGGAGAGGAGAAGAAGGAAGTTAAATGGAGGGTAGAGGCATTGAGAGGGGAGGAGAGAAGAGGAGAGGAGATGAGGAGGGGAGAGAGGAGGGGAGAGTAGAGGAGGGGAGACGAGAGGGGAGGGGAAGGGAGGGGAGGGGACTGGAGAGGGGAGGAGAGGAGAGGGGAGGAGAGGAGAGGAGAGGAGAGGAGAGGAGAGGAGAGGAGAGGAGAGGAGAGGAGAGGAGAGGAGAGGAGAGGAGAGGAGAGGAGAGGAGGAAGGAGGGGTGAGGAGAGGGGACTGAAATGGAGGGTAGAGGAATTCAGAGGAGAGGACAGGAGAGGAAAGGAGAGCAAAGTAGAGGAGAGGCGACGGAGGGGAGAGGAGAGGTGCGAGAGGAGAGGAGAGGAGACAGAGCAGATGGGAGGGGAGGGGAGAGGAGAGGAGATGAGAAGAGAGGGCAGGATAGGAGGGAAGAGGAGACGAGAGGAGAGAGAAGGCGACGGGAGGGGAGGGGAGAGGAGGGGGAAGGAGAGGAGGGCAGGGGATGGGAGAGGAGAGGAGGGGAAACGAGATGAGGGCAGGGGAGAGGAGAGGAGAGGAGAGGGGAGGAGAGGGGATGGGAGGGAAGGAGAGGAGGGTAGAGGAGACGAGAGGAGAGGAGAGGAGAGGAAGGGAAACGAGATGAGGGCAGGGGAGAGGAGAGGAGAGGAGAGGGGAGGAGAGGGGAGGGGAGGGAAGGAGAGGAGGGTAGAGGAGACGAGACGAGAGGAGAGGAGAGGAGAGGAGGAAAGAGGAGAGGAGAGGAGACGAGAGCAGTGGAGAGGAGAGGAGAGGAGATAGAGGAGAGGGGAGGGCAGGGTAGAGGAGAGGAGAGGAGGGTAGAGGCGACCAGACGAGAAGAGACGACGGGGAGGAGAGGAGAGGAGAGGAGAGGAGAGGAGAGGAGAGGAGAGGAGAGGAGAGGAGAGGAGAGGGAAGGCGACGGGATGGGAGGGGAGAGGAGGAAAAAGGAGAGGAGGGCAGGGGAGGGGAGAGGAGAAAGGAAGGGAGAGGTAGAGAGGAGAAAGCATAGGAGAGGAGTGGGGAGGAGAGGAGAGTACAGGAGAGGAGAGGACAGGAGATGAGAGGAAAGGAGGGGTGAGGAGAAGAGAGGAGAGAAGAGGGGACGAGAGGAGAGGAGAGGAGAGGAGAGGGGAGGGAGGAGAAAGGAGAGGAGGAGAGGGGAGAGGAGACGAGACGAGAGGAAAGGAGAGGAAAGGAGAGTAGGGAAGGGGAGAGGAAGGAGAAAGGAGGATGAGGAGTGGAGAGAGGAGGAGAGGAGGGGAGAGGAGAGGAGAAGGAGGGGTGAGGAGAGGAGAGGAAAGGAGAAGAGAGGAGAGGAGAGGAGAGGAGAGGAGAAAGGAGGGGTGAGGAGAGGAGAGGGGTGGGGAGGAGAGGAGAGGATATTAGAGGAGAGGAGAGGAGAGCAGAGGATAAAAGGAGAGGAGAGGAGATAGGAGGGGACGAGAGGAGAAAAGAGGAGAGGAGAGGAGGGGAAGGGAGGGGAGAGGAGAGGAGAAAGGAGGATGAGGAGTGGCGAGAGGAGGAGAGGAGGGGAGAGGAGAGGAAAGGAGAGGAGAAAGGAGGGGTGAGGGGAGGAGAGGAGAGGAAAGGAGAAGAGAGTAGAGGAGAGGAGAAAGGAGGGGTGAGGAGAGGAGAGGAGAGGAGAGGGGTGGAGAGGAGAGGAGAGGAGAGGAGAGGAGAAAAGGAGATGGATGCGGAGGGGCGGAGAGAGGCAAAGTGAGGAGAGGAGAGAAGAGGAGAGGAGAGGAGAGGAGAGGAGAGGAGAGGAGAGGAGAGAGGAGAAAAGGAGCTGGATGAGGAGGGGCGGACAGAGGCAAAGACAGGAGAGGAGAGGAGAGGAGAGGAGAGGAGAGGAGAGGAGAGGAGAAAGGAGGGGTGAGGAGAGGAGAGGAGAGGAGAAAAGGCGAAGGATGAGGAGGCCGGACAGAGGCAAAGACAAGAGAGGAGAGGAGAGGAGAGCAGACGAGAGGAGAGGAGAGGGAAGGCGATGGGATGGGAGGGGAGAGGAGGGGAAAGGAGAGGAGGGCAGGGGAGGGGAGAGGAGAAAGGAAGGGAGAGGTAGAGAGGAGAAAGCATAGGAGAGGAGTGGGGAGGAGAGGAGAGTACAGGAGAGGAGAGGACAGGAGATGAGAGGAAAGGAGGGGTGAGGGGGAAGAGAGGAGAGAAGAGGGGACGAGAGGAGAGGAGAGGAGAGGGGAGGGAGGAGAAAGGAGAGGAGGAGAGGGGAGAGGAGACGAGACGAGAGGAAAGGAGAGGAAAGGAGAGTAGGGAAGGGGAGAGGAGAGGAGAAAGGAAGATGAGGAGTGGAGAGAGGAGGAGAGGAGGGGAGAGGAGAGGAGAGGAGAAGGAGGGGTGAGGAGAGGAGAGGAAAGGAGAAGAGAGGAGAGGAGAGGAGAGGAGAGGAGAAAGGAGGGGTGAGGAGAGGAGAGGGGTGGGGAGGAGAGGATATTAGAGGAGAGGAGAGGAGAGCAGAGGATAAAAGGAGAGGAGAGGAGATAGGAGGGGACGAGAGGAGAAAAGAGGAGAGGAGAGGAGGGGAAGGGAGGGGAGAGGAGAGGAGAAAGGAGGATGAGGAGTGGCGAGAGGAGGAGAGGAGGGGAGAGGAGAGGAAAGGAGAGGAGAAAGGAGGGGTGAGGGGAGGAGAGGAGAGGAAAGGAGAAGAGAGTAGAAGAGAGGAGAAAGGAGGGGTGAGGAGAGGAGAGGAGAGGGGTGGAGAGGAGAGGAGAGGAGAGGAGAGGAGAAAAGGAGATGGATGCGGAGGGGCGGAGAGAGGCAAAGTGAGGAGAGGAGAGAAGAGGAGAGGAGAGGAGAGGAGAGGAGAGGAGAGGAGAGGAGAAAAGGAGCTGGATGAGGAGGGGCGGACAGAGCAAAGACAGGAGAGGAGAGGAGAGGAGAGGAGAGGAGAGGAGAGGAGAGGAGAGGAGAAAGGAGGGGTGAGGAGAGGAGAGGAGAGGAGAAAAGGCGAAGGATGAGGAGGCCGGACAGAGGCAAAGACAAGAGAGGAGAGGAGAGGAGAGGAGAGGAGAGGAGAGGAGAGGAGAAAGAAAGGGTGAGGGGAGGGGAGGCGAGGCGAGGAGAGGAGAGGAGAGGAGAGGAGAGGAGAGGAGAGGAGAGGGGAGGAAAGGAGAGGAGAAAGGAGGGGTGAGGGGAGGAGAGGAGAGGAGAGGACAGGGGAAAAGGCGATGGATGAGGAGGGGCGGACAGAGGCAAAAACAGGAGAGGAGAGGAGAGGAGAGGAGAGGAGAGGAGAGGAGAGGAGAGGAGAGGAGAGGAGAGGAGAGGAGAGGAGAGGAGAGGAGAGGAGAGGAGAGGAGAGGAGAAAAGTCGATGGATGAGAGGGACGGACACAGAGAAAGACGGAGAGGAGAGGAGAGGAGAGGAGAGGAGAGGAGAGGAGAGGAGAGGAGAAATGTCGATGGATGAGGATGGGCGGGCAGAGGCAAAGACAGGAGAGGAGAGGAGAGGAGAGGAGAGGAGAGGAGAGGAGAGGAGAGGAGAAAGAAAGGGTGAGGGGAGGGGAGGCGAGGCGAGGCGAGGAGAGGAGAGGAGAGGAGAGGAGAGGAGAGGAGAGGAGAGGAGAAAAGTCGATGGATGAGGAGGGGCTGACAGAGGCAAAGACAGGAGAGGAGAGGAGAGGAGAGGAGAGGATAGGAGAGGAGAGGGGAGGAAAGGAGAGGAGAAAGCAGGGGTGAGGCGAGGAGAGGAGAGGAGAGGACAGGGGAAAAGGCGATGGATGAGGAGGGGCGGACAGAGGCAAAAACAGGAGAGCAGAGGAGAGGAGAGGAGAGGAGAGGAGAGGAGAGGAGGAAGGAAGGGTGAGGGGAAGAGAGGAGAGGCGAGGAGAGGAGAGGAGAGGAGAAAAGTCGATGGATGAGGAGGGACGGACAGAGGCAAAGACGAGAGGAGAGGAGAGGAGATGAGAGGAGAGGAGAGGAGAGGAGAGGAGAGGAGAGGAGAGGAGAGGAAAAAGTAGGGATGAGTTGAGGAGA
>JAUMJM010000263.1:0-49403 GCA_033558235.1 Neomorphus geoffroyi | reverse complement strand
ACCCCAAATCTGGCCCCCGGGACCCCCCTGCACCCCAACCCCCCCTCACATTTCCTGACGGAGTCCTCGAAGCCGTTGATGCCCTCAAGCAGCTCCGCGTTCTCGTCCAGCGCTTGCTGGGGGGGGAGCGGGAGCTCAGGTTTTGGGGAACCCCCCCCAAGGTTTTGGGGACCCCCCCCTCCCCCCGGGGTCTCGGGGACGCCCCCGGGCTCACCCAGAAGGCCTGGAAGTGGCAGGTTTCCAGCAGCTCCCCCAGGTACAGGATCTGCCGGATCGGCCGCTCCTCCTGCTGCGCCGCGTCAAGGAACAGCCACCAGGACGGACCAGTATGGACCAGTATGAACCAGTACAAGCTTCTTCCCACCCACTGCAACCCCTCTGTCTCCCAGTACAGCCCAGTTTCTCCCAGTCCATCCCATCCAACTCCAATGCCTCCCAGTCCGATCCAGTCCATCCCAGTCTGACTCCAGTGCCTCCCAGTCCATCCCAGTCTGACTCCAGTGCCTCCCAGTCCCTCCCAGCCCACCTCCAGTGCCTCCCAGTCCATCCCAGTGCGACTCCAGTGCCTCCCAGTCCCACTCCAATCCCTCCCAGTCCCCACTCCAGTCCCTCCCAGTGCCACTCCAGTCCCTCCCAGCCCCGCTCCAGTCCCTCTCAGTGTCTCCCAATCCCTCCCAGTGCCCCCAGTTTGCCGGATACGTGGGCCTGGTCGATCATGCACTTGCAGAGGGTGAAGTCGGTGTGGGGGAGGTTGGTGAGCGCCTTGAGCAGGATCTGCGCCGTCACCCCCGTCTGGAAGAACGCGGGGTTGAACTGGTACCTGGGGGGGGGTACGGGGGGGGGTGTTTAGAGGGGGGGCACATTTAGGGCCCCCCCAGCCCCCCCAAACCTCCCGCCCCCCCCCTCTCACAGTTTGAGCACGGCCAGGTTGGCCTCCAGGTCGTACGCGTTCTCCTTCGCCTGTGTCTCCACGTAGCGCTCCAGCGTCGCCAGGTTCTCGGGGTTGTAGCTGCCAAAAGGGGGGGGTCAGGACACCCCCAAATCTTCCCCAACCCCCCAGATCTTCCTGAACCCCAAAAATACCCAGAGTCACCCCAACACCCCCCCACCCAAGTTGTTCTCCCTCCCCTCTGCCCCTGGACCATCAGGTTCTCACGGTTGTTGCTATGAAAAGCTGGGGGGGGGGGGCAAGACCCCCCCAAATTCTCTCCAGGACCCCCTGAACCCCAAAAATACCCAGAGTCACCCCAAACACCCCCCTCCGTCGTTCTTCCCCTCTGCTCCAGTGCCACCAGGTTCTCGAGGTTGTCGCTACGAAAAAGGGGGGGGTCAGGACCCCCAAATCCCCCCCGAACCCCAAAATGCCCAGTCACCCCAAAACACCCCCAATCACCCCCCCCCCCAGGTCGTTCTCCTTCTCCTCTGCTCCGGCACCACCAGGTTCCCAATCCCTCCCAGTACAACCCAGTATCCCTCAGTGCGACCTCCTTTCCCCTCCAGTCCCTCCCAGTACAACCCAGTCTCCCCCAGTCCGGCCCAGTCCCTCCCAGTGCGGCCTCCTTTCCTCTCCCGTGCGGCCCAGCCCCCCACCGAACGCTTCCCCACTCCCCCCCCGGCCCTCCCAGTACAGCCCAGTCGCTCCCAGTGCTCCCAGTCGCTCCCAGTGCCCCCAGTGCCCCCAGTACCGGTCGATTCCCCTCAGCAGTTTCCCCACATTTGCGCGCATCTGCTCGAAGCCCGCCATGACTCGCGCCGCCACCGGAAGTGAAGGGGCGGGACCACCAGCGGTAACTTCCGGTTCCGTTCCGGCGGCGCGGGGCATCACGGGAAGGGGGAGGACTCCTGCGTGAAGGTGGGGGAGGGGGCTGCGCATGCGCAGAGCGACGGGGAACCGGGAGGGACTGGGGCGGACTGGGAGGAACTGGGAGGGACTGGGATGTACTGGAGAAGAAGATGTATATTGGGCCGTACTGGGGGGGACTGGACCGAACTGGACTGGACTGGGGGTAACTGGGCTGCACTGGGAGGGGACTGGGAGGGACTGGGCTGTACTGGGGGTAACTGGGCTGGACTGGGAGGGACTGGGCCGGACTGGGAGGGACTGGGCCGCACTGGGTGGTACTGGGGGTAACTGGGCTGTACTGGGAGGGACTGGGCCGGACTGGGAGGTACTGGGGGTAACTGGGCTGTACTGGGCTGTACTGGGCCGGACTGGGAGGTACTGGGGTAACTGGGCTGTACTGGGCCGGACTGGAAGGTACTGGGGGTAACTGGGCTGTACTGGGAGGGACTGGGTGGTACTGGGGGTAACTGGGCTGTACTGGAGGGACTGGGTGGTACTGGGGGTAACTGGGCTGTACTGGGAGGGACTGGGTGGTACTGGGGGGGACTGGGCTGGACTGGGAGGGACTGGGCCGCACTGGGAGGGACTGGACTGGGCTGGGCTGGGGGTAACTGGGCCGTACTGGAGGGGACTGGGCCGTACTGGAGGGGACTGTGAGGGACTGGGCCGTACGGGGGACACTGTGCCGGACTGGGAGGAAGAGGAGTTATACTGGGAGATACTGGGCTGTAGTGGGAGATCCTTGATTTTAGCGGGGGAGAGGCAATGGGGGGGGGGGTTGGGGTGATTTGGGGGGGGCTGATGGTGGGGGGGCTCTTGATTTGGGGGGGTCCCGGGGCGCGGGGGGGCACTGGGGGGGGATTTCAACTGGGGGGAGATTTTGGGGTCTGATTTGGGGGGGTCTGATTAAGGGGGGGGGGTTCTCTTGACCTGGGGGGGTCCATGGGGGGGGTAATAAAGGGGGGGGGGGTCTGGGGGGGTGGGGTTTCCATAGGGGGGGCAATAAAGGGGGGGGGTCCACGGTGGGGGGGGGTCCATGGGAGGGGGGGTTCCATGGGGGCGCGGTTTCCGGGGGGGGGGGGGGGGTCCATGGGGGGGGTAATAAAGATCCAGCAGCAGCCACTCCACAGCCTTTATTGGGGGGGGGGGGGGGGGGAGGTGTCAAACAGCGCCCCCTCCCGGGCTCTGCAAGCACCGGGGGGGGGTTGGGGGTGCGGGGGGGTCCCGGGAGGGGGTATTTTTTGGGGGGGGGTCACCCCAGCTGATCCTCGTATTGTTTGCGGAAGCAGTCGCCGGCCGGGAAGAAATCCCAGCAGCGCTCCTGGTACATCTTCCACACGTAGGATTCCTGGGGCGGGGGGCACGGGTTGGGGACCCCCTCTCAGAGACTGAGACCCCCCCCTCAGATGTTGGCGACCCCCCCAAAAAAATTGGGGGAGTCCCCAGAGTTAGGAGCCAAAGGCAAAAAGGGCACAAAGATGCTGCCCCCCCCCTCCCCATCCCAAAGCCCCCCCCAAATCCAGAGCCTCCCCTAAATCCAGCCCCCCCCCAAATCCAGAGCCCCCCCTCAGATTCATTGCCACCCCCATGCCCCCCCCCATTTGCCCCCCCACCCCCCAAATGTCCCCCGTGCCCCCCACCCCTCATTTGCCCCCCCACCCCTCATTTGCCCCCACCCTCAGCTCCCCCATGCCCTCCCACCCCCCAAATGCCCCCTGTACCCCCCCATGCCCCCGCCGTTCCCCGTGCCCCCCCATACCTACCTGCCCCCCGTACCTACCTGCCCCGTGTGCCCCCCCATGCCCCCCCCGTGCCCACCTGCCCCGTGTGCCCCCCCATGCCCCTCCCGTACCCACCTGCCCCCCGTGCTCGCCCGTGCCCCCCTGTACCCACCTGCCCCTTGTGCCCCCCCCCATGCCCCCCCCGTGCCCACCTGCCCCGTGCGCCCCCGTACCCACCTGCCCCGTGTGCCCCCCCGTGCCCCCCCGTACCCACCTGCCCCATGCGCCCCCCCCGTGCCCCCCCTGTGCCCCCCGTGCCCACCTGCCCCATGTGCCCCCCGTGCCCCCCCGTGCCCACCTGCCCCCTGTGCCCCCCCGTGCCCCCAGGCCCACCTGCCCCGTGTGGCCCCCCGTGCCCCCCCGTGCCCACCTGCCCCCTGTGCCCACCTACCCCGTGTGCCCCCCCGTGCCCCCCCATGCCCCCCCCCCGTGCCCACCTGCCCCGTGTGCTCGGTCTCGTCTTTATTGATCAAATACATCAAGAAAAACCTAAAAAAAGAGCGATTTTTTCATATTTTTGGGGGGTCTGGGGGGCCATGGCCCCCCCCCCCCAAACTGTGCCCCCCCCCGTGCCCCCCTGTGCCCCCCTCACATGTAGTTGGCCAGGTTGTGCTCCTCCAGCGTGTGGGTCTCGAAGCCGTGGGGGGTGGTGTCGAAATAATCGGAGCCGATGCCGCAGATGAAACACTTGGTCTGGAATTTGGGGAGGGGGGGTCGGGGGGGGCCTCCCCAAAATTACCCCCCCCCCCAAAATTACCCACCCCGCCCCCCCCCCCCCCAAGAAACCTCCTCCCCCCCCGAGACCCCCCCATAGGGACCTCCAGAAGCAGCCAAGAAACCCCAATAGGGACCCTCTGGACCCCCCCCAAATTTAGCCCCCCCCCCAAATTTATGCCCCCCCCCTTTAAGACACACTCTCCCCCCCCGAATTTTACCCTCCCCCAGGAATCCCCCAACCCCCCCCCCCCGCCATAGGGACCTCCAGAAGCAGCCAAGAACCCCCCGTAGGGACCATTTGGACCCTCCAGGACCCCCAGATTTTAGGGATCCCCCCCCCATATTTAGCCCCCACCCCACTTTATGATCCCCCCCCCCATTTAGGCTCCCCCCCAAAATTTAACCCCTCCAGGAACCCCCAACCCCCCCCTCCATAGGGACCTCCAGAAACACCCAAGAACCCCCCGTAGGGACCTTCTGGGCCCCCCCAAATTTAGGGCCCCCCTATATTTATGAGCCCCCCCATTTAGGGCCCCCCCTCAAATTTACACACACCCCCCCCCAAAATTTAAACACCCCCCTCCCAGTAACATCCCCCCCCCAAGGGAACCGGTCAAGAAACCCCCATAGCGACCTTCCGTGACCCCCCAGGACACCCAAAATTACCCCCCCCCCAATTTAGGGATCCCCCCCCATATTTATGACCCCCCCAAAATTTCCCCCCCCCAGGGCCCCCCAAACCACCCAGACCCCCCCTGATAGGGACCTCCAGAAGCAGCCAAGAATCCCCCTTGGGGACCTTCTTCGGACCCCAAAATTTAGGGACACCTCCCCCAATTTTGCCCCCCCCCCCCCACCTCCCCCCCCCCTCGACTTTTCCCCCCCCACCACTTTTTAAGGCTGGGGGGGTCCCTGGGGGGGCTTCCCCACCTCCATGTCCTCCTTGACCTGCTCCTGCTGGTCCCTCAGCTCCCCGAAGGCGTCGATGATGAGACCTGGAGGGGGGGGGCAACGTTGGGTGAGTTTGGGGGGGGTGTCAAAATGTTGGGGACTCTCCCCCCCCCCCAAATCCAGAGGTGCCCCCCCCACCCTGGATGATGGCCAGGAGGATGACGATGACGAAGAAGAAGAAGGTGATGTCGAAGACGACGCGGTAGAGCTCGTAGTCGTCGCCCGCCGGGTCCTCGATCTCGTCGCCGATGCCCCCCCCGGCGCGGACCCCCACGTACATGTGGAACAGGTAACACTGGGGGGGGGGGGGAGCGGGGGGGGGGTCAGGGCACCCCAAAAATATCAACCCGCACCCCCAGAAACCCAACGGGGACCTCAGGAACCCCAAGGAACCCAAAGGAACCCAAAAGGACCTCCAGGAGCTCCGTAACGACCTCCAGGAGCTCCCCAGGAACCCATAGAGACCTCCAGGACCACCCAGGAGCTCCATAGGGACCTCCAGGACCACCCAGAACCCCCCAGAAACCCATAGGGACCTCCAGGAGCCCATAGGGACCTTCAGAAACCACCCAGGAGCCCCATAGGGACCTCCAGGAACCCCCCAGGAGCTTCATAGGGACCTCCAGGACCACCCAGAACCCCCCTGAGATGCCTCCAGGACCCCCAGAAGCCCCATATGGACCTTCAGGAGCTCCACAGTGACACCCAGGCCCCCCCCAAAGCCCCCCGAGATGCCTCCAAGACCCCCAGGAGCCCCCCAGGAACCTCCAGGAACCCCAAAGGGACCTCCAGGACCACCCAGAGATCCCCCCGAAGCCCCCCCAGATGCCCCCTGGTGCCCACGGTCATCATGTCGTCGCATTTCATGTCGGGCTCGTCCTCGTCCTCGCTTTTGTTGTAGAACTTGCGGAAGAAGTTGAAGGCCACCACGGTGTAGAGGTAGACCACCACGGCCAGCAGCCCCACCGTCATGGCCAGCTGGGGGGGGACAACAGCCAGAGGTCCCACCACTGCCCGGACCACCCCAGGGACCCCCCCGGGGATCCCGAGGACCTCCAGGAACACCACAACCTTCTCAAAGCCCCCTGAGATGCCTCCAGGACCACCCCATGGACCCTCACCAACACCCCAGGGACCACCAGGACCACCAGGACCTCCAGGCCCATCTCAAAGCCCCCTGAGATGCCTCCAGGTCCATCCAGGCTCATCCCATGGATCTCCAGGACCACCCCACGGACCTTCAGGACCCCCAGGACCTTCTCAAAGCCCCCCGAGATGCCTCCAGGACCGCCCCATGGACGCCCCGGCCCCCCGCGAAGCCCCCTGCCCACCTGTTTGCCGTTGTGGGTGACGGAGGAGAGGATGGTGCGCAGGGTCTTGACGCCCATCGCGATGTCCAGGAGATGGGAGGCGAAGAAGAAGTTGTTGTAGTGGCCCAGGAGGGACATGGCCATGTACCACGCCAGGTAGAGGAACGACTGCGGGGACAGTGTCACGCGGGACCCCACACCCACCCACCGTGAGACCCCAGACCCCCAGCCTGGTGGGACCCCAGCCCCACATCCCCATAGGACCCCCCATTTCTTGGGACCCCAGCCCCCATCACTCCAGACCCCCATCCTGGTGGGACCCCAGCCCCACATCCCAATAGGACCCCAATCCCCAACTGGGTGGGACCCCAGACCCCCAGAACCTCATCCTGGTGGGACCCCATCTCCACATCCCAATGGGACCCCCATTCCTTGGGACCCCAGACCCTCAGAACCCCATCCTGGTGGGACCCCAGCCCCCACCCCCCCCAGGGAACCCCCAACTCACGTTATCGGTGAAGATGACCCCAAACTTCCAGATCTGGTACCGGATGTCAATGGAGGTGACCCTGGGGGGGCACCACAAAGGGTGGGGGTTGAAGACACCTTGGAGACCCCAAAACAGCTCTGGAGACCCCCCCCAAGCCTCCTCTCCTCCCCCCAGACCCACCAGGTGAGGAAGGAGCTGTCAGGGGGTCCCTTCTTCTCGCCCTGCGCTCCGATCTCCAGGCTGGCCAGGTCCATCCCCAGCAGCTCCGCGATGCGCTCGCGCCCGTAGATGTCCCCGTACTTCTCCAACACCTGGGGGGGGAGGGGACACAGGGAGGGGTCACCTGGGCAGGGTGGGACCCCTTGGACCACCCAGGAACCCCATAGATACCTCCAGGAGCCTCATAGGGACCTCCAGGACCACCCAGAGACCCCCCCAGGACCCCAACCAAGAGCTCCATAGGGACCTCCAGGACCACCCAAAGACCCCCGAGATACCTCCAGGACCCCCAGGATCCCCCCCAGGACCCCCATAGGGACCTCCAGGACCACTCAAAGCCCCCCCAGATGCCTCCAGGACCCCCATAGGGACCTCCAGGACCACCCAAAGCCCCCCCAGATGCCTCCAGGACCCCCAGGAACCCACCCAGGACCCCCATAGGGACCTCCAGGACCCCCCAGAGAGCCCCCTAGGACCCACCAGCCCCCTCCTTACCTTCCTCTTGACGAATTTGTCCCAGTAGTTGCTGGGGAAGGACCTGGGCAGGGGGGGAGAGGATTGAGGGGGTCAAGGGGGGCTCTGTGGGACCCTCCCCTCCCCCAAAACCACATCTGCACTGGGGGGAGGGGGACACCCCAAACTAGGACCCCCCAAATCCATCCAGGATCTACCATAGGGACCTCCAGGACCACCCAAAGACCCCCAAGATGTCTCCAGGACCCCCAGGAACCCTCCAGGACCCCCATAGGTTCCTCCAGGACCACCCAAAGACCCCCTTGAGATGCCTCCAAGACCCCCAGGAACCTCTCAGGACCCCCATAGGGACCTCCAGCCCCCCACCCCCAAGACCCCGCCCCCAAGATGCCCCCAGCCCCGTACTGGGCGTTGAGGACCAGGCGGTCCCACTGTCCCTTGACGTCGTCGTCCGGGGGTTGCTCGGTGATGTAGAGCCCCGAGAACTCCAGGCTGCGCGCGACCTCCTTCTCCCGCTTGAAGATCACCAGGGGGATCTGGGGGGACACAGCGGTCATGGAGGTCACGTTGACCATGTTGACCTTGGTTTTATGGAGGTCATGTAGGTTGTTGTGGCCACGTTGGCCGTGTGGGTCATGGTGGTTTTGCGGGTCATGTTGGCCACGGTGGCCGTCTTGGCCATGTTGACCTTGGTGGTTATGAAGGTCGTGTAGGTCATGGTGGTCATGGTGGCCTTGGTGGTTGTGTTGGTCATGGTGGTCACAGAAGTTATGTTGACCATGTTGGCCATGCTGGCCATGTTGTCATGTTGGCCGTGTTGGCCATGGTGACCACGTTGGCCATGGTGGCCGTGGTGACCACGTTGGCCGCTGACCTTGAGGCAGTTGTAGCCGATGATGCAGAGGAAGGCGACGAGGGTGTGGGCGATGGCGAGCGCCTGCAGCGCGGGCTCCATGTACCCCGTGCTCTCCTCCAGGCAGTAGAAGACCTCGCGCGCCTCCTCCTCCTCCTCCTCGCCGGCCCCCGAGCCCTCGGCCACCGGCCACGAGGCCTCCTCGGCCACCGCGCCCTCGCCTGGCGGCCGGTCCGACACCTGGGGGGGGACATCGGCTCTGAGCCCTTGGCCACCAACCCTGAGCCCTTGGCCACCAACCCAAGGAACCCCCCCATTCTGTGCCCCCCCAATCCTGTGCCCCCCCCATCCTGTGCCCCCCGATCCTGTGTATCCCCCCATCCTGTGTGTGTCCCCCCCATCTTTTAGAAGAGAACGAAGACGCTGGGGGTCCTGGGATGCCCCCCCATATTTTCCCCCCCCACCCTGTGCCCCCCCCCCCGTGCCCCCCCCTAGAGTTGGGGTGCCCCCCCCCAACCTTGTAGAAGAGGAGGATGAAATTGATGGCGAAGGCGAGGAAGAGCGCCAGGAACCGCAGGTTGTAGAAATTCCGTGACAGGTAATTCTGGAGGGGGGGGGGGGTAAAATGGGTAAGGGGGGGGAAAAAGGAGGAGCAAGTTTGGGGGGCCCCCCAAGTGCACCCGAGACCCCCAAGTGCCCCCACAGGCCACCCACCCCCCTCGCTGCCTCCCATAGGGATGGGGGTCTGGGTTTGGGGGTGTCCCCAGGGGTCCCAGCCCCCCAGGTGCCCCCGCCAGCCCCCCCCATTGATTGGTGTGTCCCCCCCATCGTTGCCTCCCGTAGGCATGGGGGCCCAGGTCTGGGGGTCCCCAGGGGTCCCAGCCCCCCAAGTGCCCCCCCGGTGCCCCCCAAGTGCCCCCTGAGACCCCCAGGTGCCCCCCCTTACCAGGAACTTGACTCTCTGGACCTCCAGCTCCCCCCAGAACTCGAGCCCCCCCTCGGGGGGGTCCCTGCGTGCCCGCGGCACCGACGGCCGCCGTGGCTCGGGGGTCCCGCGCCCCCCTTCCTTCTCCCCATTCTCAGGGCTGGGGGAGAGAGGAGAGTGGCACCCCCTGCCCCATGGACCTGGGGGGCTGCCCCATAGACCCCACAGGGCCTCACCTGCCCCACAGATCTCATAGGGCCTCACCTGCCCCACAGATCCCGTAGGGTCTCACCTGCCCCACAGATCCATCACCTGCCCCACAGATCCCATAGGGCCTCACCTGCCCCATGGACCTGGGCGGCTGCCCCACAGACCCCATAGGGCCTCACCTGCCCCACAGATCCCGTAGGGCCTCACCTGCCCCACAGATCCCACAGATCCATCCCCTCCCCGGGGCCATGGGGCCGCCCCCCCCCCCTCAATCCGTGGGTCGCACTCACTCGGCTTTCTCAGCCTTCTCGCTCTCGGCCACCTCCTCCTCCTTCGGCGCCGCCTCCTCCTCCTCCTCCTGCGGAGGGGGGGGTGTCAGCCCCATAGGGACCCCCCATAGGGACCCCCATAGGGACCCCCAGTGACCCCCCCCCATAGGGACCCCCGTAGGGACCCCCCCAACAGGGACCCCCCATAGGGACCACCAGTGACCGACCCCCCCCCATAGGGAACCATAGGAACCTTCCCAGGGCCCCCCCCGGCCCCCCCCCATAGGACCCCCCCCCATAGGACCCCACCTCATTGTCACCCTCATTTGCCCCCCCACTGCCCCCCCCATTGTCTCCCCATTGCCCCCCCCCACAGAACCCCCCCCCATAGGACACCCCCTCCCTAGGACACCCCCCCACTGCCCCCCCCAGTGTCCCCCCCAATGACCCCTTCCATTGCCCCCCCCATTGTCTCCCCATTGCCCTCCCCATAGGACACCCCCCCCCCATAGGACACCCCCTCCCTAGGACACCCCCCCCATTGCCCCCCCTGCCCCCCCCGTACCCCGCTCTTCCTGCCGAGGATGGGGGTCCCCTCGGGAGTGGGGGGCTCAGCTCCGGGGGGCTCCCCGATATCTCCGAGCCCCCCCGGGGCGTCGAGAGCCGGGGGGCGATGGAGGTCCTTGTGCCCCCCGAACACAGCGGGCACGGCGGGCACAGCAGGCACCACCTCCTCCTCCCCTTCCACCACCTCCTCCTCCTCCTCCTCCTCCTTCTGGGGGGGCTTCGTGGTGGCGGGCAAAGCCGGGGGCGGGGTCTCCCCTTCTTCTTCTTCGCCCCCTGCGGTGCCCGCCTCGTCCTCGGCGCCACCCACGGCGTCTTGGGTGGGGTCGGGCATGCTGGCCAAGAGCTCGGCCAACGCCAACCTCTGTGCCCCCTCCACCAAGGTGCCCCCAAAGAGCGAGGTCCACGCCAGCCGCCCCACGGCCACCACCACCCCCCATCCCCCCAAGACCACCCCCACCGTCGCCCGCCCCAAGGAGACGCCAACTTCCATCGCCAACTCCCGCCCGGGTCGGCGCCGCCACCGCCTCAACCGCCTCTTCCAGGCTTGAGGAGACCCAAGGAGACGCCTCAAGCCCCCCAAGCCCACCACGAGGTCCCCAAAAGCCGAGGTGGCATCGGCGGGCGCCGCCGTCGCGGTGGTGGCAGCGGTGGCACCACCGGGTGCTTCCTCTTCGTCTTCTTGCTCTTCGTCCTCGTCCTCCTCGCGCGGCGACTCCTCCTCGGAGAGGCGCGACGCGATCTGCATCTCGAAGATGGTGTCCTCGCAGAAGTTGACAAAGAGCTCCATCTTCTCGGCTTCACCGCCCTCGTTGACGACATCGAAGATGAACTGGCGCTTGGACTCCTTGACCTGGGGCATCTCCCACTGGGCTTTGTTGGCGGCGCTGATCTCGAAGTAGAGGCGCTCGATGCGCCGCGCCGCCCCCATGATCTCGATGCGCCCCAGAAACGGGCGGAAATACTCCAAGATGCTCGCCGCCTGCTCCAAGAAGGTCTTCAAGCGTTGGTCGTGCGGGACGTGCTCCGACAGGTTGGTGAGGAGCACGGCCACGTTGAAGCCGATGTCGCGGGCGGGCTCCTCGAAGCGCCCGGCGAAGGCCTCCACGTCGATCATCTCGTTCTCGTCGGCTTCCGAACACGAGAGGAGGAACTGGATCTCGGAGGGTTCGTATTGCTTCTGGCTGTCCATGGCCTTCTGGAAGTCCTTCTTGGAGATGAGACCGCGGGGGTCGGAGACGTAGTGGCGGAAGGCGTCGGACGAGACGATGTCCCTCAGCTTGAGGAACATGTCGAAGAACTTGAGGATCATGGTGACGTTGCTGGAGGACTCGACCAGCATGTCCACCATCTGCCGGGCGATGGTGCCGTTCACCACGTTCCCTGCAGAGAAGGGGGTGGGAGAGCGGCCATCAGGGGACCTCACAGGTCAAGGAGCACCTTGGGTGGTCAAGGGGCGCCTCAAGAGGTCAAGGGACACCCCAAGGTGAAGGGGCACTCCAAGAGGTCAAGGGGTACCTCAGGAGGTCAAGGACACCTTGGGTGGTCAAGGGGCACTCCAAGAGGTCAAGGGGCACCTCATGAGGTCAAGGACACCTTGGGTGGGTCAAGGGACAACTTGGGTGGTCAAGGGACACCTCAAGGTCAAGGGGCACCTCAAGAGGTCAAGGGACACCTTGACTGGTCAAGGGACACCCCAAGGTCAAGGGGCACTCCAAGAGATCAAGCACACCTTGGGTGGTCAAGGGGCACCTCAAGGTCAAGGGGCACCCCAAGAGGTCAAGGGACACCTTGGGCGGTCAAGGGACACCCCAAGAGGTCAAAGGTCACCGCAGGCGTCCCCACCTTCCAGCAGGGACAGCAGCATGACCACCATGTCCTTCTGCAGGTCCAGGAGCTCCTTCAGCAGCTCGATCTGACTCGAGTCCTGGGGGAGGGGGGGCACCCCGTGAGCACCCCGTGACCCCCCCAAATCACCACCACCCCATAACCACATCCGCACCCCCTCGAGGGTCCCGCACCCCCTGGAGGACCCTCACGGTGGTTTTGGGGTCCCACCAAGATCATTTGGGAGGCCCCTTGGTTTTTGGGGTCCCACCCAGATGATTTGGGGTCCTCTCATGGTTTTTGGGGTCTCTCGTGGAGGTTTGGGGTCACATCAAGATGTTTTGGGGTCCCTCATCATATTTTGGGGTCCCAACATTGTTTTTGGGGTCCCACCAAGATGGTTTTGGGGTCCCCCCCTCTCTGGGGGGTCCTCGAGGTGCCCCCAGGGACAGTGGGAGGGGTTGGGGGCCCAGTGCTTCCAGTGCCCTCCCAGTGCTCCCAGTACCCTCCCGGTGCTCCCGGTGCCCTCCCAGTGCTCCCAGTGCTCACCTGGGCCAGTTTCTTCATCATGTGGGCGAAGACGTGGAGGAAGCCCACCACGGCGTCCCAGAGGCGGCTGTGGGCCAGGCTCTGCTGGTTCCCCGTACATGGACCCTGCGATGCCACCAACAATGCCACCAGCGATGCCACCAATGGCCCCAGGGAACCCCAGGACCACCAGGACCCTTGGGGACCACCAAGACCCTCAGGGACCACCAGGGTCACCAGCACCCTTGGGGACCATCATGGCCCCTTGGGGACACCTCAAGGACATCGGGACACCAAGACCACCAGGGTCACCAGGACTTTTGGGGACCATCAGGACCCTTGGGCACACCTCAAGGACACGGGGGTCCTTGGGACGGCTGTTGGGGACCCTTGGGGACGCGGGGGTCCTGTCGGGGGTCTCACCTGGATGTACTCGGTGAGGCTGTTGAAGACCTGCTTGGCCACGGCCATGGCCTTGGAGAAGTTGCGTTGTCCCTGCTCGTCGATGACGTCCTTGCCCGAGTAGTACCAGTAGAAGTCACTGATGGACTCCTGTCACCAGGGACACGGGGACATCAGGACATGGGGATGGGGATGGGGACCACCAGGGATGTGGGACCACCAGGAGGACCAGGACATGGGGATGGGCTGTGGGTCACCATGGGGTGGCCATAGGGTGACCATGGGTGGCCATGGAGTCACCATAGGTGGCATGGGGTGGCCATGGGTGACGAGGGGTGACCGTGGGTGACGGTGCGTGGCACCTGGAGGCGCAGCAGGTAGTCCACGGTGCAGATGATGATGTTGATGGTGGTCGTGTTCCCCGTCTGCGTGCGCAAGTAGTTCTGGAAATCTGGGGGGACAGGGGACACCGGAGACATCAGGGGACATTGGGTGACACCGGGTGACACCAGGGGACATTGGGTGACACCTGCCCCACGGCCACCACAAGGTCCTTCCTGCCCCACAGCTCCTTCTCCTGCCACGTCGTTCTTCAAAATCCCCCCCGTTCCTGTGTCCCTCTGTCCTGTCCCCCCCCGTGTCCCCTGTCCCCCCCATGTGCCCCCGTCTGTCCCCGTGTCCCGTGTCCGTCTGTCCGTGCCCACCGTTGTTGTGCCCCTCGCACAGGAGCTGCAGCAGCCGGAACAAATCCTGGGTGAATTCGTCATCCGCCATCACTTTCTCCCCTGCGGGCACCGAGCGGGCACCGAGAGAGAGGGGACAGCGTTGAGGTCATGCGAGGTCAGAGCCAAGGCCACCACTGGGGCACGGGGGGAGGGGGCACAGGGGACAGATTTGCGGGGGCGGGGGGTGGGAGTGTTGGGGATAGAGACACCTGGGTGGCACCGGAGGCATCGTGGGGCATCATGGGGACAGCCTGGGATGGCACAGGCGCAGCCCAGGTGGCATTGGGGACACCCTGGGGTATCATGGGGACACCTTAGAGTGGCACAGGGACAGCCTCGGGTGGCAATGGGGACATCTCAAGGTGGCACAGGGACACCAGGGTGGCACGGAGACACCTCGAGGTGGCACTGGGGACACCGTGGGGCATCATGGGGACAGCCTGGGGTGGCACAGGGACACCCAAGGTGGCAACACGGACACCCAGGGGTGGCAGAGGGGACATGGATGTGGCAATGCGGATACAGCAGCGTGGCATGGGGGGGGCAGAGGGGACATGGGGGGGGTGGCAGAGGGGACACGGGGATGGCAGTGGGGTGGCAGTTGTGACACGGGGGGCAGAGGGGTGGCAGAAGGTACACGGGGGGTGGCAGAGAGGTGGCAGAGGGGACACGGGGGGGCAGTGGGGTGGCAGTTAGGACACGGGGGGGTGGCAGAGGGGTGGCAGAGGGGACACAGGTGGCAGTTGTGACACAGGGGGGCAGAGGGGTGGCAGAGGGGACACGGGGAGTGGTAGAGGGGAGACTGGGGGGCACGGAGGGGGCAGAGGGGACACAGGGGTGGCAGAGGGGGCACCAGGGGGGGCACGGGGGGGCAGGGTTAAGGGGGGGATGGGGACAAGCGGGGACAGGCGGCTGCGGGGGGGAGAGGCTGAAGGTCCCAGCACCCCCTCCCTATGGACCCTATGGGAGCCCCTCATGGGCCCTATAGGTCCCATATAGCCCCCATAGGAGCCCTATAGGTCCCATATAACCCCATAGCATCCCTATGGCCCCTATAGGTCCCTTATAGCCCCCATAGGTCCATACAGCCCCTATAGGTCCCCTATATCTCTATAGTGCCCCCATAGCCTCTATAGGTTCTCTACAGTCCCTATAGATCCCTACAGCCCCCCTATAGCCCCAGAGATCCCCTACAGCTCCACAGGTCCCCTATAGCCCCTATAGCTCCTATAGGTCCCATATAGTCCCATAGCCCCTATAGGTCCTCCATAGCTCCTACAGCCCCTACAGATTCTCTATAGCCCCTACAGGTCCCCATAGCCCTATGGGTCCCCTATAGGTCACTTATAGCCCTCCTATAGCCCCCAGAGCCCCTATAGATTCTCTATAGCCCCTACAGCTCTCCTTTAGCCTCACAGGTTCCCTATAGCCCCCCATAGCCCCTATAGATCCCCCTACAGCCCTTATGGCTCCCTATAGCCCCTATAGGTCCCTATAGCCCCTATAGGGCCCCCCCATGCCCTCCCCCGCGTAATTACCGTTCTCGCGGCTGATGACTGTCGGCAGGAGCGGGGGGGAGGGGGGGAGGGGGGAGAGAAGGGAGAGAGGTGAGTGGGGTCACCGGGGTCATGGGGGGGGTCATTAGGGTTGGGGGGTCGTTAGGGTTGGGGGGGTCATTAATGAATGGGGGGGTCATTAAGGATTGGGGGGTTCATTAATGAACTGGGGGGTCATTAAGGATTGGGGGGTCATTAGGGGTTGGGGGGTCATTAATGAATTGGGGAGGTCATTAGGGATCAGGGGGGTCATTAGGGTTGGGGGGGTCAATAGGGATTGGGGGGTCATTAATGAACTGGGGGGGTCATTAAGGATTGAGGGGTCATTAAGGATTGGGGGGTCATTAATGAACTGGGGGGGTCATTAGGTATCGGGGTTCATTAGGGATCCAGATTCATTAATGAATTGCTGCTCATTAATTAACGGGGGGGGGTCATTAGGAGCTCAGAGCCGCATTAATCGCGGGGGCTCAGCACAGCCGGGCAGGGGGGCGAGGATGGGGCCCCCCCTCTCATTGCCCTCCCCCCCCGGTTCCCATTGGGGTCCTGGGAATGAATGAGGGGGGGGTGTGGAATTTGGGGGGCCCCGTGGGAAAGGGGGGCCCCCCCACTCACTCGTCCCCTCCTCCGTCACCATCCCCAGCCCCTCCGCCTTGTTCTGCCGCTCGAAGGCGTTCAGGTCCAGGACGCTGCGGGAAAGGGGGAGTCGGGGGGGGCACCCAAAAACCTTCACGGCCCCCCCCAAATCCCTCAGGACCCCCCCAAACCCCCAAACTCCTCCAGGACACCCCAAATCCCTCAGGACACCCCCAAAACCCCCAAACTCCTCCAGGACCCCCCCAAATCCCTCAGGACCCCCCCAAAACCCCCAAATCCCTCAGGACCCCCCAAACCACTGAGGACCCCCCAAAAAACACATCTGGACCCCCCAACCTCTCAGGACGCCCCAGTGTCCCCCAAAGCCCATGGGAGGGTCCCCAGTTTCCACAGGGGGGACCCCAAAACCTATAGAGGACCCCAAAACCCACAGGGGAGACCTCAAAACCCACAGGGGACCTCAATGCCCTCAGGGTTCCCTGGTTCCCGGGGGGACCCCAAAGCACCCGTGAGACCCCAATGTCCCCAGGGGGTCCTCGTTTCCCTCGGGGGGGTCCCTGGTTCCCGGGGGGGTCCCCGGTTTTGGGGGGCACCTGCAGGTCTGCATGAGGGCCTGGACGCTCTGGAAGAACCCGACCTCGCGCTTCTCCTTCAGGTAATCCAGCATTTTCTGGGGACATTGGGGACATCAGGGACATTGGGGACAGAGGGGACACTAGCGACATCGGGGGCATTGGGGGACAGAGGGGACATCGGGGGATATTGGGGACAGAGGGGACATTGGGGGATATTGGGGACAGAGGGGACATCGGGGACATTGGGGGATATTGGGGACATCAGGGACATTGGGGACATTGGGGGATATTGGGGACATCGGGGGCATTGGGGGCATTGGGGTATATTGGGGACAGAGGGGACATCAGGGACATTGGGGGCAGCAGGGAATATTGGAGACAGAGGGGACATTAGGGATATTGGGGACATCGGGGGGACATTAGGGAGACATCAGGGACCTTGGGGGACATTGGGGACATCGGGGACATCAGGGTCATTGAGGACATTGGGGTCATTGAGGACACTGAGGACATCGGGGACGTTGGGGACAGAGGGGAGGACACTGGGGACCCCCCCCGTACCTGCTGGACGTCGGCGTTGCCCCCGTTGAGGATGGAGATGCCCAGTTTGAGGGTGGACGAGACCATCTCCCCCCGCTCCCCTGCGAGATGGGGGGGGGCGGTTTAGGGGGGTCCCCAGTTTTGGGGTGGGGGTCCCCAGTTTATTTTGGGGTGGAGGTCCCTATTTTCGGGTGGGGGTCCCTTATCCTTGCAGGCACCAAGCACCCGCAGCTCCCACTTTGGGGTGGGGAGAGTCACCCCAGGACCCCAATTTTGAGGTGAGGGGGGTCCCCATTTTTTGGAGGGGGGTGTCCCTAATTTTGGGGGTGCAATATGGGGGGGGGCTTCTCTATTTTTGTGGTGGGGGTCCCCAATTTTGGGGTGGGGGTCCCCAGTTTTGGGACGGGGGTCCCCAATGTGGGGGGGGTCCCTTATCCCTGCAAACACTGAGCACCCACAGCTCCCACTTTGGGGTGGGAAGAGTCCCCCCTAGGTGGGTTTTTTCGGGGGGGTCCCCAATTTTTGGGGGGTCCCCCTTAATCTGGGGGGGCCCTCACCCTTGCAGGCGCTGATCATCTGCAGCACCATCTCGGCCGCCCCCCGCGTGTGCAGCCGCGCCTGCTGGTACAGCAGCTTCTGCTTCTCCATCTCCTTCTCCTGGGGGGGGAAGGCAAAAACCGGGGGGTTCAGGGGGGTTTTGGGGTTCAGAGGGGCTCAAAGTGGGGGGGGGGTCCCCGGTTTGTGTCCCCCCCCTCCCCAACCTCGAAAGAATCCTCGGCTTCTTCTTCCTCCTTCTCGTTCTCCTTCTTCTCTTCCTCTTCACCTTCCTCAATGTGGCAGCTCTGGGGGGGGAGGTCTTGGGTGAGGCCCTCCCCCCATTTTGGGGGGGCCCCCAAATCCATGGGGACCTCCCCAAACCTTAGGGACCCCCCCCAAACTCTGGGGACACCCCCCCCAAAAAAATCCCTGGGAACCCCAACCCTGCAGCCCCTCCCCATCCCCGAGGCAAGAAGGGACCCTGGGGCTTTGGGGAGAGGTTTGGGGGGGTCCCCATTTGACCGCCCCCTCCATCATCTTGGGGACCCTCCCCTAAATCCTGGGGACCCCCCCAAACTTTGGAGATCCCCCCTAAAATGAAGAGCCAGGTCCCAGCCCCCCACTGGGACCCCAGGGGTTTGGGGGGGGTCTGGGGGGGTTTTGGGGGTTCGGGGGGCGGGGGTGTCCCGGGGGGGGTTGGGGGTCCAGGGGGGGTGGGATCTGGGGGGGCAGCACCCACCTTGGCCATGATCCCTGCGTACGCCATGTACAGGTGGTCCTGCTCCAGTTTGCTGGGGGGGGCAAGGGGGGGGCAATGGGTCAGTGGGGGCCCTGGACCCCCCCCCAAAAAAAGGGGGGACACAGGGGTACCTCACCCCCCAATTTGGGGGTCCCAGGGGTTTGGGTGCTCCCCTCAACTTCAAATTGGGGGGGTTGGTGCCTCCACCATCCTCAAGCCAGGGGGGTCTGTGTGTCCCCCAACCTTAGACTGGGGGGGACATGGGGGTCTTGCCCCCCCCCCCCAAATTAAAACTGGGGGGGGGGCTGTCTGGGTGCCCCCCCACCCTCAAACTGGGGGGTCTCATGGGGTCTTCCCTCCCCAACCCCCAAAGTGGGGGTCCCCCCTTTTTGCCCCTCCCACCCAATTTGGGGGTCCCATGTGTCAGGATGCCCCCCTCCCCAGTCTGGGTGCCCCCCCCTCACTCTGGGGGGGCTTTTGGGTGCCCCCCACCCCCCACAAGTGTGGGGTCCCCCCCCCTTTTTGCCCCCCCCCCCCCTCAGTCTGGGGATCCCAGGTATCTGGGGGGCCTGAGTGTTGGGGTGCAGCCCCCCCCCACTCCCAGTCCAGGGGTCCCATGTGTTGGGGTGCAGCCCCCCCCACAAGTCCAGGGGTCCCATGTGTTGGGGTGCAGCCCCCCCCCCCCCCCATTCCGGGGTCCCCAATGTTGGGGTGCCCCCAGTTGGGGGGTCCCCACCTCCTCTCGGTGAGCGCGGTGCGGCTGAAGTGCAGGATGAGCTGGTGCAGGGGGTCCGGCTTCTTCTCCTTCTCCTCCTCCTCCTCCTCCTCTTCCTCTCCCGCTTTCTGGAATCCATGGGGGGGTGTCAGAATTGGGGGGGGGTCCCCCAATTTTTTGGGGGGTCCAATATGGGGGTGGGGGTCCCCAATTTGTGGGGGGGTCCCTTATCCTTGCAGACACTGAGCACCCACAGCTCCCACTTTGGGGTGGGGAGGGTCCCCCCTAGGTGGGGTTTTTTTGGGGGGGGGTGGTGAATAGAGGGGTGGGGTGTCCCAGATTTTTTTGGGGGGGTCCCCAAAATTCCTGACACCCCCCTCCCAACCCCCCCCCCCCCCCCAGGGCTCACCGAGAGGTCGTCGATCATTCGGTCCTCGAACGGGTGCTCCTCGCGCTCCAGCCAGGACAGCTTGTAGGCCTCCAGGAACATGTTACAGGCACGGTGCCTGCACCAGTGCCTCCCAGTTAGCTCCCAGTTAGCTCCCAGTTAGCTCCCAGTTCCTCCCAGTGCAGCTTTGCATTGCGCCCAGGAACTCCCAGTTACCCCCAGTACAGTTCTGGGTTGCCTTCAGGTGCTCCCAGTTACCCCCAGTACAGTTTTGCATTGCCTTCAGGTATTCCCAGTTGCTCCCAGTTACACCCAGTACAGTTTTGCATTGCCTTCATTTATTCCCAGTTGCTCCCAGTTGCCCCCAGTAAGTCCCAGTTGCTCCCAGTACAGTTTTGCATTGCACCCAGGAACTCCCAGTTACTCCCAGTAGTTTTCCCAGTGTCCCCTCAGTGCCCCCCAGTCCCCATCCCACTCCTGCCCCCTTCCTCCCAGTGCCCCCCAGTCCCCCTCCCAGTGCTCCCAGTGCACCTGGGCAGGTTGTAGAGGGGGGTCATGCGGAAGCAGGCGACGACGGCGCGGCGCCGCTGCTTGGAGAGGAGCTTGTGCCACACGGCCTTCTTGGACTTGTAGGGGTGCTCGGTCTGGGGGGGCAGCACTGGCACCCCGAAACCAGGGACCCCAGAGACCCCCCGAGACCCCCTCTGAAACAGCCCAGGAACCCCCAAACCCAGAGACCCCCCAAAACCCAACCCCAGGACCCCCCACTTGCTGGAGGTGGTTGACCATGGCCAACACCTCCTGCACCCCTGGGAACCCCAGACCCCCCAGGACCCCCAGACCCCCCACCTACTGGAGGTGGTTGACCACGGCCAACACCTCCTGCACCCCTGGAACCCCCAGACCCCCCAGGACCCCCCAGGACCCCCGGACCTGCTCGAGGTGGTAGAGCACGGCCGACACCTCCTGGACCCTGCGGACGATCTTCTCGGGGCTGTCGGAGTCCTCAGCTTTGCCGGCCATGGCGCGGTACAGGGCCATCTGCCACCGCATGGACGAGTTGTTCTCGCACTGTGGGACACAGACGGGTCACCGCGGGGACCACCATGACCGCGGGGACCACCATGACTGCGGGGACGTGGGGGGGCGTGGAGACCACAGGGATGTGGGGGCTGGGATGACCGTGGAGATGGGGGGACCACGGGGACCACGGGGACCTTGATGAGCGTGGGGACGTGGTGGAGCTCATGGTGGCCACAGTGACCATGGGACGTGGTGGGGGTCATGGGGACCACGGTGACCACGGGGCTGTGGCAGGGCTCATGGTGACCATGGTGGCGCTCGTGGAGGTCCACAATGACCATGGAGACCATGGGGACGTGGTGGCACTTATGGGGGACCATGGAGATGTGGTGGCCCTCATGAGGTCCATGATGACCATGGGGACACAGTGACACTCATGGTGCCCCCGGTGCCCCCGTGGCCGCGGTGGGGGTCCTGGTGGCCGACGGCCGCCTCACCTTGCCCTGCAGGTGGAGGTTGTTGGTGAGGAACTCGCGCACCTCCTCGTCTGTGTCCTTCTGCAGGGGGAGGGGAGAGGCCGGGCTCGGCTCAGGGCACGTCCCCAGGGTTGTCCCCAGGGCTGTCCCCAGCGTTGTCCCCAGCACCCACCAGGGCGTAGCGGCCCTTGGCCAGGGCGATGAGCTCCTGGTCGGTGGGCGAGCACATGTTGAGGCCGATGGGCAGCATCTTCTTGAGGGTGGCCACGATGAGGGACGTGTGGACCGAGTAACGGTCCCCGCGCCGCTTCTTCTTCGTCCTCTCCTGCTCCGAGCCACCGCCCTGCGGGGACAGCGGGGACACGGCTGTCAGGGCCACTGTGAGGGGATGTGGGTGGTGGGACCTCATGTGACATTAGAGGTGATGGACGTCAGCGTGAGGAACCTCATGGTGTGGGGACATCAGGGTCCTCCATAACCATGGGGACATCAGTGGTGGGACCTCATGGTACAGGGACCTCATGGCACGGGGACATCAGTGTCCCTCCAGTCATGAGGACATCGGTGGTGGGACCTCACATGACGTAAGGGTGAGGGACATCAACGTGAGGAACTTCATGTTTTGGGGACGTCAGTGTCCTCCATGAGAACAGGGACATCAATGGTGGGACCTCCAGGGTTGGGGACATCAGCTTTGGGGGCCACCAGGACCAGGACCCTGGTTGTGTTTTAGGGGTCCCACCCGTGGTGGCCCTGGGAGCAGAAGCTCGGGGGTCTCGGGGGTCCCACCCATGGTGGCCCCGGGGAGCAGAAGTTCAGGGGGTCTCGGGGGTCCCACCCATGGTGGCCCCGGGAGCAGAAGCTCGGGGGTCTTGGGGGTCTCCTCTAACCTGGTCTCCAGACTGGGTGGTGGCGCCCGCAGCGAGGGCAGGAGAGAAGAGACAGCGTTAGGGTCCCCACGGCCCCGTGACCTCGCGACCCCCGGGCGGCGCAGGGGGCACAGGGAGGGGTGGAGATGCCAGGGGTTGGGTGGGGTTGGGGTCTCAGGTGGGGTTGGAGATCTCAAGTGGGTTGGGGGACACCAGGTGGGTTGGGAAGGTGGAGATGTCTGGGATTTGGGGTCTCAGGTGGGTTTAGGGTGGGTTGGGGGCACCAGGTAGGGTTGGGAGGGATGGAGATGGTGGAGTTTGGGTGGGTTGGGAGGGGTCTCAGGTGGGTTGGGGGCACCAGGTAGGGTTGGGAGGGATGGAGATGGTGGAGTTTGGGTGGGTTTGGGGGTCTCAGGTGGGTTGAGGGCACCAGGTAGGGTTGGGAGTGATGGAGATGGTGGAGTTTGGGTGGGTTGGGAGGGGTCTCAGGTGGGTTGGGGGCACCAGGTAGGGTTGGGAGGGGTGGAGATGCCAGGGGTTGGGAGGGGTTGGGGATCTCAGGTGGGTTGGGGGATCTCAGGTGGGTCTGGGGGATGTTGGGGGTCTCAGGTGGGTTGGGAGGGATGGAGATGCTGGGGTTGGGAGGGTTTGGGATCTCAGGTGGGTTTGGGGATATCAGGTGGGGTTTGGGACCTCAGTTGGGATCTGGGATCTCAGGTGGGTTGGGAGGGGTAGAGATGCTGGTGTTTGGGTGTGTTTGGGGTCTCAGGTGGGGTTGGAAGGGATGGAGATGCCAGGGCTGGGTGGGGTGGGGTCCCCAGGTGTTGTGGGTGGGTCCAGGTGTTGCCCACCTTGGCCATCTTGCTCTTGCTGTCGGCTGTCAGGAAGGACATGTTGTTGATCTCGTTCTGCACCACGAAGTTCTGCTCCTCACGCTTGAAGTTCTGGGGGGGGGGACACACGCACAGGTGGGGACAGGTGGGGACATGGGGTGAGAGCCCCAGCACGGGACCACCCAGAAGGTCTTCTGGGCCACCCCTGGACTCCCAACTCACGTGGGACTTGGACCAGAAGATGAAGACCTCGCCCACCATGCGGAAGAGCTCCTCGGCGTCCGCATTGGGCTCCGTCAGCCACTTGGCCCTGGGGGAGACACGGCCACCGTCAGGGGGCCCCGTGGCCACCACCAAGGGGTCTCTGTGGCCACCATGAATGGGACCTCATGGCCACCACCAAGGGGTCTCCTTGGCCACCATGAATCGGACCTCATGGCCACCACCCATGGGTTCCCATGGCCACGACCAAGGGGTACCCATGGCCACCACCAATGGGTCCCCTTTGGTGGGTCCCCATGGCCACCATCAGGGGGTCCCCGTGGCCATCACCAATGGGCCTCATGGCCACCATGACTGGGACCTCATGGCCACAACCAGTGGCTCCTCTTTGATGGATCCCAACAGCCCCCACGAATGGATCCCCATGGCCACCATGACTGGGTCCCCCTGTCCCCCCGGGGTTGTCCCCTCACCGGCTGTTGTCCACGTAGCGGATGAGGAGGGGGTAGAGGGCGTAGAGGTCGCGGCAGAGGACGGCGAACTCGTCGCGGATGAGGAGCTCGGCGTCCTCGCCCTCGTTCTTGGCCTCCAGGCGCAGCTGCTCCTCCTCGGCCACCACCTTGCCCGCCCGCTTCTTCAGCCGCTCCAGGGTGGGGATGAAGTGCGAGCGCAGCAGCTCCGGCCGCGCTTTGCTCACAATGGGTTGGGCAAACACTGGGGGGGGACACGGCAGGAGCTGCCCACGGGGACACCCCAACGGCCACCAGGGCACCCACGGCCACCAGAACCACCTCAAAGTCCATGAGGAGCCCCCAGAACCACCTCAAGATCCAGCAGAACCATCTCAAGATCCAGCGGGAGCCACCAAAGTCATCCCAAGAACCACCAGAACCACCTCAAAGTCCATGAGGAGCCCCCAGAACCATCTCAAGACCCAGTAGAACCATCTCAAGATCCACCGGGAGCCACCAGTCATCCCAAGAACTACCAGAACCACCTCAAAGTCCATGACGAGCCACCAAAATCATCCCAAGACCCACCAGGTGCCGCCAGAACCACCCCAAGAGCCACCAGGTGCCCCCAGAACCACCCCTAGAGCCACCAGGAGCCACCAAAATCCTCTCAGCACCCCCCAGAATCACATCAAGACCCACCCCGTCCACCCCCACGCCCCCGGGAAGTTCCCGCGTCCCCTCGGTGCCCACCCACCCGCCAGACGCTTCATCCAGGAGGCCTCGTCGATGCCCAGGTTGTTGACCACGATGCGCAGGATGTTGCCCAGGAGGGCATTGAGGTGGTGGCCGGTGACGGCCGTGGGCCAGGGGCCCTGGGCCACCATGTCGGGGCCGCGCTCCCACCAACGGGGGAGGTAGTGGCACAACATGGGCAGCGTCACCTCGATGACGTGGGGCATCTCCGTGTACCGCGCGCCCGACTCCGCCAGCGCCCCGATGGTGGCCATCAGCTGCTCCAGCGTGGGCACGTCCGGGCACATCTCCTCCACCCGACCCGGCAGGCCCAGGACTGTGGGGGGACACGGGGACGTGGGGACAGGGGCACACAGGGACACCGGGACCCCCATGGGTGGGTGGGTGGGGGGAACCGTGTGGAGAACCTCAAGGTGAGGAGAACTCCAGGGTGAAGGGGGGACCCAAGGTGACGGGGACACCCCAGGGATTGTTGGGGACTCCTCAAGGGGTTGTTGGGGACACCTCAGGAGTGCAGAGGACTGTGGGAGTGGCCCTGGTGGCCGCAGTGGCCCCAATGGCTGTGGTGGCCCCAGTGCCCCTGGTGGCCCTGATGGCCGTGGTGGCCCTGGTGGCCGGGCACTCACTGGCGCGCTCGCGGGCGGACTTGGTGCTGTAGACGGAGCAGGGGTTGAAGCCATTGAGCTGCGGCTCCAGGAAAGCCACCGGCATCGCCGCTGCCAACCGTGCCAGGCACTCGCCCAGCGCCGGGCGCTGCCTGCGGGAACAGCACTGTCACCACGGGCACCCTGGCCCCAAGGCCACCCCAGATCCATGGGCACCCCAACGCCAACCCACGGGCACCCACGGGCACCCCAACACCGCCCCAGACCCATGGGCAGCCCAAGGCCACTCCAGGGCCACCCCAGCCCCATGAGGACCCCAGGGCCACCCCAGCCCCAAGGCCACCCCAGGGCCACCCAGGGCGCGCCCCATGCCCGTCTGTAGGTGTCCCCGGTGCCACCTCTCGACGTAGGGGTTGCGGGTGGTGCCCAGCGAGTAGATGCTGCTCAGGATGCGATAGCACGAGACCTGTACGTCATCGACTGTGGGGACAGGGACGGGGACGCTCAGCACCCGCTGCCACTGCGGCCACCAAGGGTCCCCAAGGCTCCCCAAGGTGGCCCCGTGGCCCACGGCCCTCCCCAAAGCCCTGTCCCCACCATGTCCCCCCCGTGTCCTCATGGCCCCCCATATCCCCACTGTGTCCCCTCGTGTCCCCCATGTCTCCCATGTCCCCACCGTGTCCTCAAGTCCCCATGGTGCCCCCCTGTCCCCACCGTGTCCCCGGTGTCCCCATGTCCTCATGGTGTCCCCATCTTCCCTCTGTCCCCACATTGTCCTGTTGTCCCCCTGCTGTGCCCATGTCCCCTGGTGTCCCCAAGTCCTCATGGATGACGTCATCTCCGAAGTGGTGTCCCCACGTTGTCCCCATCTCCCCCATCCCCATGTCCCCCCGCTGTCCCTGTGCCCCCTGCTGTTCCCACCTCCCCGTGTCCCCCTGCTGTCCCCTCACGGATGAGGTCTCCAAAGTGGTGTCCTCCCATTGTCCCCCTGTCTCCCCGCTGTGCCCCTGTCCCCACCCTGTCCCCGTGTCCCCCCGATATCCCCCCGTGTCCCCGTCCCCTCACGGATGACGTCGTCGCCGAAGCGGTGCTGGGCGAGGTGCTCGAAGAGCGAGGTGAGCACGGGCAGCAGGGCCACCGCGGTGTAGTTGACGTTCTGGGCCACCCCCTTGACCTGGGTGCGGTTCGGTGTCACCTTCCCCAGCCGCAGGTTCTCCACCGTCTTCTCGATGTCCTCGGCGGCGCCTTCGAAGAACGAGCGCAGCCCCGCCTTGACAATCTCGGGGCCCGACTTCATCACCGTCCTGCGCGGACACGGGGGCATCACGGGGACGTGAGAGGACATCGTTGGGACATCGTGGGGACACCACGGGGACACAGGGACACCATGGGGACACCATGGGGACACCACAGGGACACAGGGACATTGGGACACAGGGACATGAAGACATGGGACACCATGGAGACACCATGGGGACACCATGGGGACACAGGGACATCATCGGGACATCATGGGACAGGAGGACAGGGGGACATGAAGACACAGGACACCATGGGGACACCACGGGGACATCGTGGGGACACCATGGGGACAGGGGTCACTGTCAGGACGAAGTCCAGCAGGGCCGTGGGCCATGGGGCCACCTCGGGGACCCTTTGGGGGACTGAGGCCACCCCTGAGGGAGGGGACACTGGGATGGGGACACCCTGTGGTGGCTCTGGACCCTGGTGGGGATGTTGGGGGGGACATTGGGGACACTGGGGACGTTGGGACCCACCTGGCGTCCAGCGAGCGGGCAAGGATGTGCAGGCAGTTCACAACGGCCGCCGCGTCCGTGCCTGGGGACAACGGGAATGGAGACAATGTCACGCCCCCCCACCTCCCAGGTCCCCCCATCCCCCTCATGTCACCCTTGTCCCCCTCAATGTCCCCTCTGTCCCCAATGTCCCCTCTGTCCCTGATGTCCCCCGATGTCCCCAACACCCCTCAATACCCCCAATGTCCCCCAATGTCCCCAATGTGTCCGATGTCCCCCATGTCCCCCAATGCCCTCAACGTTCCCAATGTCCCCAATGCCCCCCAGTGCCCCCGCTGTCCCCTCTCACCGAAGAGCGAGACGCGGTGACGCACCAGTGCGGCCAGTTTGCAGAAGAGGCTGGGGGGTACACGGGGGGGGTGGGGTCAAAGTGGGGGGGACCCCCAAGCCCCGAGCCCCCCCCTCCTCCAGGAGCAGCAGGGGAGGGGCTGGGCACCCCAGAGCGGGGGGTGGGGGTCCCTGTGCCCCAGAGTGGGGGGGCCTGGAGGGCTCTGGGGGTCAGGAGGTCCCCCTGCCCCATAAGTGGGGCTCCAGGTGCCCCACAGGTGGGGATTTTTGGGGTCCCCCTGCCCCCATAGCAAGGTTTTGGGGTCCTCCCTGCCCCATGGCGAGGTTTTGGGGTCCCCCCGCCCCCCAGGTGTGGGTCAGGGGCGCTGGGTGCCCCCCAAGTGTGGGTCCAGGTGCCCCATGGCCAGGACTCCATGGTCTGGGTGCCCCACAGGTGGGTTTTGGGGCTCCGGGTGCCCCATGGGTGGGGATTTTCGGGGTCCCCACGGCGAGGTTTCGGGGTCCCCCCGCCCCCCAGGTGGGGGTCAGGGCCGCCCCACACCTGGTGATCATCTCCTTCTCCTTGTTGGAGGCGTGGCCGCCGCTGCCCAGCACCTTGGCGGGGGTGGAGAGGAAGTAGAGGCAGTGGTTGTGGAAGAACTGGTTGATGAGGGGCAGCAGGATCTGGGGGGCACAGGGGGGGTCAGGGGGGTCCCCACAACTGGGGGACCACCCCTCCCACCCCATAGCGACCTCCAGCACCCCAAAAGAAACCACGGGGACCCCCCCAAACCCCACAGAGGGCCTCAAAGAACTCCACGGAGACCCCAAAGAACTCATGGAGATCCCAAAACTCCACAGGGGACCCCAAAGCCACCCTGTCCCTACCCCCCTTGTCCCCCCTCTTTTTGGGGTCCCCCACAATTTTGGGGTCTTCTCCTCAATTTGGGGTCCCTCTCCCCCCACCCCCGGTTTTGGGGTCCCCCCTGACCTTGGCGAAGAACTTGATCTCCTGCTCGTGGGGCGACTTCTCCACCCGCCCGCTGCTCACCACGGCCTCTGGGGGGCACAGGGGGCACGGGGGTCACACGGAGGGGGGGCACGGGGCGGGGGGCATAGGGGGGTCACAGAGGGCGCACAGGGGGGCACAGGGGGCACATGGGGCACGGGGGGCATGGGGTGGTTATGGGGGGTCCCCAGGGCACTGGGGCACCACTGGCGGCATCTCAAAGGGTTCTGGGGGGCCCGAAGGGGTCTTCAAGGGGCTTGGGGGCATCTCGAGGGGTTTGAGGACATCTCCCAGGGTCTGGGGGCTTAAGGGGGTCTTCAAGAGGTTTCAGGGGGTCTCAAGGGGTTTGAGGGCATCTCAAGGGCTTCAAGGGGGCTCAAGGGGTCTCCAGGGAGTTTGGGGGCATCTCAAGGGGGTTGGGGGGTCTTCAAGGGGTTTGAGGAGGGGGGTCAAGAGGTTTGAGGGTATCTCCAGGGGTTTGGGGACATCTGCAGGGTTGGGGGGTTTCTCCAGGGTCAGGGGGCATCTCCAGGGTCTGGGGGATCAAGGGGGTCCTCGAGGGGTTTCAGGGGGTCTCAGGGCGGTTGGGGATTCCTGCGGGCGGGGTTCTCACCCAGGTGGGCGATGAACTCCTGCGAGATGTCCATCCAGCGCAGCAGCTGCTGCAGGAACCCGTAGGCGAAGCGCTTCTCGATGGACGACGTGTCCAGCTCCATGTCCTTCAGACCCCTGCACCCCCCGTCAGGCACCGGCGCCCCCAGGAGCACAACCAGGACCACCCACCCCACCAAGAACCCCCAGACCCAGTGAGAACCCAACCAGGAGCCCCCAGAGCCCCCAGGACCACCCAACCCAATCAAGAACCCAACCAGGAACCTCCAGACCCACCACAACCACCCAACCCAACCAGGAACCCAACCAGGACCACCCACCCCACCAAGAACCCCCAGACCCACCAGGAACCACCCCCATCCCAACCAGGAACCCAACCAAAATCACCCAGACTCACCAAGAGCCCAACCAGGACCACCCAACCCAACCAGAAACACCCCTCCCAGGACCACCCAACCCCCCCCAGGAACCCAACCAGGACCACTCAAACCCAACCAGGACCCCCAGACCCACCAGGACCCCCCCCAGGACCCATCCCGGCGCCCCCCCCCACCGGGTAACGGCGTAGCCATTGAGTTGGAGGAACTTGAGGAGCTCCTGGGCCTTCTCGCGGTCCCGCGCCTTCTCCTTGGCCGTCAGCGTGTCGTAGGGCACCAAGAGCGGGTGCGACCCCCCCCCTGGCACCCCCGTCAGCACCCGCACCCACGGGCATGGGAACCCGGGGGGGGGGGAACCCGAGGGGGCAGGAGAACCATGGGAGGAGGAGGAGGAGAACCCGGGAGAGGAAAAGGAGGAGAAGGAGAAGAAGGAGGAGGAGGAGAAGGAGGAGAAGGAGGAGAAGGAGAACCCGTGGGAGGAGGAGGAGGAGGAGGAAGATGAGGAGGAGGAGGAGGAGAACCCGTGGGAGATGAAGGAGGAGGAGGAGGAGGAGGGGAACCCCTGGAGATGGGAGACCCCCCGTTGCTCCTCACCCTTGGCCTCCAGCTCCAGCTTCTTCTTGCGGCCCCACGTGTTGTGATAGTTCTCCGCCAGCTGCTCCGCCATCGCCTGGGACACGCGGGGACATCGGGGACATCAGGGCCCCCAGGAGGGGACCCCGTGGTGGCCCCCCAGGAGGTCCCGGCCATGGTGGCTGCTCACCTGCAGCTCCCGGGACAGCGTCACCCCCGAGAGGTCCACGGGTTGGGGGCTGTAACCATGGGTGGGGTCATAGGTGGCCTGGAGGGGGACAGGGATAGGGACACCATGGGGTGGGGGTCTTGAGGAGCCCTTGGAAGGCTCCTTGACCCCCCTCAGACCTCCAAAGGTTCTTGGGGGGCTTCTTGATGACCCCTAGGGATCTCCAGGGATTCTTGGGGGCTCCTTGGCCACCCCATGGACCCCTTGGACCTCCAGGGGTTCTTGGGGGGCTCCTTGACCACTGCATGGACCCCACAGCCCCCCAGTTATGGTAGCGTTCGGGCCCCACCTGGGCAGACTGGGAGATCTTTCGGGTCTTCTTCTTCTCCGTCTTCTCGTCCTCGCCCTCCCGCGCCTTCTCCACCATCCACTCCCAGGCCAGCATGGCCTTCAGCGACTCCTTGATGGGCCACCGGTAGATCTCCTTGTCCTGGGGAGGAACAGGTGGGGTGGGGGGATCTCCATGGGGTTAGGGACCTCCATGGGGTGTGGGGGATCTCCAGGGGGTTGGGGATCTCCAGGGGGTTGAGGAGGAACGGGTGGGGTGTGGGGGATCTTCAGGGGGTTGAAGGATCTCCATGGGGTTGAGGAGGAAGAGTTTGGATTGAGGGATCTCAAGGGGGTTGGGGGATCTCAGGGGGGCTGAGGAGGAGCGGGTGGGGTTGGGGCTCTCCATGGGGGCCAGGAGGTCCCACCCTGGTCCCAGGAGGGGACACGCACGGCACCTTCTCTGAGAAGGTCTTGTAGGGTCGCAGCATGGGATGGGTCTTGGCTTCTTCATCCACGGTCTCCCCGTAGGACCAGTTGTTCTGGATCTGCCCAGGGACGAGGACGTCGTGAAGGGGGGACAGCGACATCACGGGGCAGGGGATGTGTGACAGGGACACCAGGGTGGGGACGGGGACGGGGGGGTGTGGGGACATGGGGATGGAGATGATGACAATGGCGGGGACGTGAGGATGGAGACAGGGTGATGGGGACATAGGGATAGGGATGGTGGGGATGTGGGGATGGGGATGGTGGGGATGGTGAGGAGGGGGACAGAGAGGTGGGGATGGGGACGTGGGGGTGATGGGGACGTGGGGATGGTGGGGACGTGGGGACAGAGACAATGGGGACGTGGGGATGGATTCAATGAGGATGTGGGTATGTGGGGATGGTGGGGACGGAGGGATGGAGATGATGGTGGTGGGGACATGGGGATGGGACGATGAGGATGGTGAGGACACAGAGACGGTGCCAGGGCTGTGGGGGTCCCCGGGCCGGTTCCCGGTGGCACCGGGCAGTGCCCACCTTGTCGAACGCCCACTTCTCGTGGGTGTACTCGGCGTATTTGTTGATGAAGCCGTCCAGCTTCTCAGGGATGATGACACTGGGGACAACGAGGACATGGGGAGGTGTCAGGACGGGGCCCGGGCGGGGCAGGGCTGGGGGGGTGGGAAAGGGCCCTACTTGAGGGTCTCGACGGGCTTGGGGTCGAAGTTGCCCTCGGCGTCGACAGAAGCCTTCTTCTCCGTCTTGGAGGAGTAACTGGCATCCACGTAGTCGGGGGGGAGGGCACCGGCGATGGCGCAGAGGCACGGCATGGCCAGCTTGTAGAGCTCGGCGTCGAAGCGCTGCCCGCAGGCACCGGGGCATCACCTCCTGCCAGCCCATGCCCCAGCCGGTGCCCACCGCCCCAGCCCCAGCCCCAGCAGCCCCACGGTATCAGCAAAGCCGTCCCATCCCACCCAATCCCATCCCCACGTCCCCACCACCCAATCCCACCGCACCCCCACGTCCCCACCACCCAATCCCACCCAACCCACCCCAACCCCACTCCCCCCCGCCGGGTGCCCCCCACCCCCTGGCACCCCTGGACCCCCCAACCTTGTGTGACAAGGACTCGAAGATGCCCCAGAAGAGCTTCCTGGTGAGGTGCAGCTCCTCCTCGGAGCTGACGCCCTGGTTGGGCCACCCGCTGGGCAGGCAGTAGTACTTCCAGCACCGCTCGTAGTGGTTCGTCAGCAGCTTTGGGGGGGGAACGGGGGGCAAGTGAGAGGGGAGGCCCTCACCTTTAGAACCCCCCCAAAAACTTGGAGGGGTCTTCTCCAAGCGAGTCACCTTGAGGGGCATCTTGGCGAACTCGTTGAGGATGGGGACGTCGAAGACCAAGCGGCGCAGGAGGTGCTGCAGCATCGAGGGGCGGATGTACCTGGGGGAGCACGGGGGGGTTAGGGGGGGAGAGGGGGCGTATGGGAGGGATTTGGGGGGATCTGGGGGGCGTTAAGAGGGGATTTGGGGAGATCTGAGGGTCTGTGGGGGGGCTATGGGGGATCTGGGGGGGTTAAGGGGGATTTGTGTAGGGGAGCTCTGGTGGGGTACAGGGGGGTTTGGGGTGCGGGGGGCTACGGGGGCGCTATGGGGGGTACAGGGAGGTTTGGGGGTACAGGCAGCTATGAGGGTGCCAAGGTGGGGTTTCGGGGTTCAGGGTGTGTGTAGGGCTACAGAGGGGAGCTCTGGGGGGGCACAGGGGGGGGTCCGGGGGGGGTTTTGGGGTGCCGGGGGTGCCCACCGGCACAGCGCCATCAGACACTCCTCGATGACGTCGCGCTGCGCCTTGGTGAGTGAGCGTCCACGCGACAGCCGGTAAATCGTGTGCAGCATCGAGTCCACCATGATGGCGCGGTGCTCGGTGCCCGCGAACAGGGGGGCACATTTGGTGATGAGGGGCAGCACCGCCAGGCACAGGTAGCGGTTCAGCGCCAGCGCCATCTCCGTCGTGCTGAACGCCGCCTGCGGGAGGGGAGTACAGCGGGCGTCAGGGGGGCACAGCAGGCACCGGGGGGGGGACCCCAACCCACAGCAGGACCCCCTGGGGAAGGGGTGCCATGGGGGCACCCCAGAGCCTTCTATGGGGGGGGTGGGGATCCCTCTGTCCATCCCATGGGGCAGGTTTGGGGGACCCCAGCCCCACTATATGGGTCAGGCTGTGGGTGCCCCTGCCCCGCTGGGTGGGCAGGGTGGGTTGGCGCCTCCTTCCCCGTTGGGTGGACAGGGCCCGTTGGGTGGGCAGGGTGTGGGTGCCCGCGGGGCAGTCAGGGCGGTGCCCGGGGGTCTCACCGTGTCGAGCGAGGCGGCGGCGCGCAGGTCGGGCAGGAAGCCAACCTCGAGCACGTGAAGCAGGAAGTCCTGGCTCTCGACGCCGTAGACGCGGTCAAGGAAGAGAACCATGGGTGCCTTGTGCTCGGGCACGAAGCTGGCAGCCATGCGGGGCTCCACCACGCTGCCATCTGCGGGAAGGGGGGGGGGCGGGGTTGGGGGGACCCCCTCTGGGCACCCCCGGGAAGGGCTGCAATCCTACCTAAGCACCCCCTGCCTGGGCACCTCGTGATTACATGGGCACCCCTACCTGGGCACCTCGTGATTGGGCACACCCTGCCTGGGCATATAATGATTACCTGGGCACCCCTTCCTGGGCATCCCATAGCTGAGCACCTCCTGCCTGGGCACTCCTTGCCTGGGCACCTCGTGATTACCTGGGCATCCCCTGCCTGGACACTCCGTGGCTGAGCATCCCCTTGCCTGGGCGCTCCCCACCCCATTGACCCCCCCCAGTGCCCCCAATATCCCATCGGATACCCCTGAATCCTACCCATCCCTTAAACCCCATTGCCCCCCCAGGTGCCTCCCTTCCCAGTGTGCCCATTTCCCCCCCAGTGCCCCTTCCCCGTGCCCGCTGTGCCTGCACCTTTCCCAAAGGCCGGGATCTGCAAGGGGAGGCTGATGATGCCCACCAGGTCCTCGAGTGGCACCAGGGAGCGCAGAATGGCACGGATGCGCAGCGCCTCCCCCTTCCCCGCCTGGATCAGCTGTGGAGGGGGATGGCACAAAGAGAGGGGGGTCACCCCCATCCTGCCCAACCCCATCCCCGCCCCCCAGTGCCACCCCTGCCCATGCCCACCCCTCCTTACGTGCATCTCGGGGGCGCAGCGGCCCAGGAGGTCGATGAGGGCGGCGTAGAAGGACATGATGGCATTGCCCAGGTGCACTCGGTTCTCCTCGGGGGGCTCCTCGCCCCCAAACCTGGGCACGAAGCGGGGGGGCGGACATCGTCAGGACTGTGCCCACTCCTGTCCCCATCCCCATCTCCATCCTCATCCCCATCCTCTCCAGCCCGATCCCACCATCTCCATCATCTCCATCACCTTCATCTCCATCACCTCCAACCCCAACCCCATTGTCTCCATCATCTCCACCATCCCCATCCCCATCATCTCCATCCCCATCCCCATCATCTCCATCCCCATCCTCTCCATCCCCATCCACATCATCTCCATCCCCATCCACATCATCTCCATCCCCATCCTCTCCATCCCCATCCCCATCATCCCCATCCCCATCTCCATCATCCCCATCCTCTCCATCCCCATCCCCATCATCCCCATCCCCATCTCCATCATCCCCATCCTCTCCATCCCCATCCCCATCTCCTTCAACTCCACCATCACCTCCATCCCCCCCATCGCCTCCCCCCCGCGTGGTGCCCGCGGTGCCCGGGTGCGGTTGGCGCGGGGTGCTCACGGCTCTCGGCGCCGCTCTCTGCGCCCGCTGGGGCCGTCGCGGGCGGGGTCCTGGGCGATGCTGATGGCGTCCTGGATGGCGGCGAGGAGGCCGCTGCCACCCTCGCCCCGCAGCGCCGGCCCGAAGCACTCGGGGCGCCGGATCAGCAGCCGCACCACCACGTTGGCGTTCTCCTCCACGCTCTCCCCTGTGCAAGCCCCGCTGGCACCGCACCCACCGACACACCAGGGCAACGGGGACCCCGGGTGCCAGGATGGGGGCAGGGGGACACAGGGTGCCAGGATGGGGACCCGGGATGCCAGGATGGGGACAGGGGGACACAGGGACCCCAGGAGGTGACACAGGGGGCCCCAGGAGGTGACACGGCCCCCCCAGGAGGTGACACAGGGACCCCAGGAGATGACAGGGTTGCCAGGAGGTGACAAGGGGGGTCCCCACTGACCGTTGACGAAGACGGCGAAGCGCAGGAAGTCGAGGTAGCGCTCGCCACCCCCCGGGTTCCACCCGATGTCGGGGTAACCCTTGGCCAGCAGCATCGGGCAGCTCTGCAGGCCGCAGCCCGCCAGGTACGTCACCACCTGGGGACAGGGGACACGTGGGGACATGTGGGGACAGCATGGGGACAGCATGGGGACAGCACGTGGGGACAGCACGTGGGGACCCACCAAGTGCAGGGACATCACACGGGGACCTCGCACGAGGATCTTGCACAAGGACGCTGCATGGGGACATCACGTGGGGACCTTGCACAAGGACATCACATGGGGACATCACACGAGGATGTTGCACAAGGACATTGCACGAGGATGTCACATGAGGATGTCACACGAGGACGTGGCACGAGGACGTCACACGAGGACGTCACACGAGGACGTGGCACGAGGACGTCACACGAGGCCGCAGCCCCACCCGCACCTTCTCCAGGTCCTGCTCCTTGAGCGCCAGCGCCAGCTCGTTGTTGTCGATGACGGAGGCGGCCGCCACGTCCAGGGGGGTCGAACCCCGCATCCCTGGTGGTCAGGGGTCCAAGGTCAGGGGACCCCCCCGTGATGGGGGGGACACGACAGGGGTCGGGGTCAAAGGTCAGGGGACCCCCCCGTGACAGGGGGGACACACGACAGGGGTAAGGGGTCAAAGATCAGGGGACCCCCCCTGTGACGAGGGGGGACACGACAGGGGTCAGGGGTCAAAGGACCCCCCAGGTGAGAGATGGGAGGATGGGGGGGTCAAAGGTCAAGAGACCCCCCAGGTGACTGACGGGGGGCAGGGGGGACACGGAGGGGACATAGGAGGACAGGGGCGTCAGGGGTCCAGAACCCCCCAGTGACAGAGAGGCGGGGACTGGTGTCAAGGGACTCCTGGGTGACAGAAGGGGGAAGGGGGGGAGGGGTGGGGGGGACAGGAGGGGCATGGGAGGTGACAAGGGGGTGACCCAAGGGGGGGGACAAGGGGGTGACAAGAGGGTGGGACAGGGGGGACAAGGGGGGCACAGGGGGGTGATGGGAGGGACAAGAGGGGCAAGGGAGGGGACAGGGGGGTGACAGGGGGGTGACGGGGGGACACCCCTCACCGAGGCCGATGCTGCTGTTCTCCAGGAGGTACCCCAGGGGGTCGAACATGCGACGGGGGGGACAGGAGTCACGGGGTGACAAAGGGAGACAAGGGGGTGACAGTGGATGATGAGGGGGTGACAGGGGGGTGACGGGGGGTGACCCTCACCCAGGCCAATGCTGCTGTTCTCCAGGAGGTACCCCAGGTGGTCGAACATGGAGCGCTGGTTCTGGCGGCTGATGCGGCAGAAGTAGCACAGGAAGCGGCAGCAGTTCGTCACCATCTTGGGGAACCGGATCTCCTGGGGGGGACGACACAGGACAGGAGTTGGGGGGGGTCAGGGGGGTCCTGGGGGTGGGTTGGGGGGTCCTGGGGGTGTTGGTGGTGCCCACCTTGGATTCACCTCCGCCCAGGACGCTGACCATGACCTGCATCACCGTCTCGTGCATCCCCAGCGCCCGCATCAGGTTGGGGTGTTGGTAGAACACCTTGTTGTTCATGATGTTCCTGGGGGGGCACATGGGGGGGGGATACAGGGGGGGTCACCTCAGGGGTCCTGGGGTGTTGAAGGGGGGGGAGGTGGGGACATGGGGGTTGGATGGAGCTATTGGGTCAAGGATGGGGCCGTTGGGTGATGTTGGGTGATGTCGGGTGCCAGGTGTGACCGTTGGGGTGATGCTGGATCAAGGATGGGGCTGTTGGGTTATGTCGGGTGACATCAGGTGCCGGGTGTGACCGTTGGGTGATGTTGGGTCAAGGATGGGGCCGTTGGGTGCCGGGCATAGCTACTGGGTGCCAGGTGTGACCATTGGGTGACGTTGGGTCAAGGATGGGGCTGTTGGGTGATGTTGGGTGCCAGGTGTGACTGTTGGGTGAGGCTGGGTCAAGGATGGGGCCGTTGGGTGCCGGGTGTAGCGGTTGGGTGATGAGTGAGGATGTTGGGTGATGGGTGCCAGGCGTGGCCGTTGGGTGATGGGTGAGGATGTTGGGTGATAGGTTCAGGTGTGGCCGTTGGGTGCCAGGCGTGCCCGCAGGGCGGCACACACCCACCCGATGCTCTGGATCATGAGGTTCTCCTCCTCGGGGCCCATCTGGACGATGAGCAGGGAGCGGATCTGGCCCAGGCACTCCAGGAGAGCGGTGGTGTCGGGCACCGAGTTGGCGCTGATGCTGTAGGCCTTGGGCAGGGCCCGCACCAGCTCGCCCAGCGCATCGTACTGGCGGTGCAGGAGGCTGAACATGGCACGGACCAGCTCGGGGCTCTGGATGAACGACTCCTGTGCCCAGTGCACCATGGTCTGCGAGATCAGCTCCTGCAGCGAGCCTGCAACGGGCACGGGGGCACCGGGGGTGAACAGTGGCAGAGGGCACCCCCACTGACACCTTGGGCACACCTCCAGGTGGTAGGGGTGGTGTCAAGGTGGCCAAAGTGGTGGCCAAGCTGGTGTGGGGGGTGGCCAAGGTGGTGGCCAAAGTGGTGGGCGTGGTGGCCAAGGTGGTGGCCAAAATGGCCAAAGTGGTGGCCAGGCTGGTGGGGCTGGTGGCCAAGGTGGTGGCCACAGTGATAGGGGTGGTGGCCAAGCCGGCTCCTTGGGGCCACGCTGGCTGTGCCCTGTGCCCCCCCCCCCATGTGTGTGTCCCCTCCCCGTGCCCGCACTCACTGGGCGCCGGGGGCTCCTCGGGGGGGCTCTCCTGGTCCGGGGGGGGCTGGCGCAGCCCCAGCACCTTCTGAACCAGCGCCCGCAGCCGCTGCCGCAGCGACGCCTCCTCCGCTGGCGCCTCCTCCTCTGCCGCCAGCTCGATGCCTGCGGGCACCAACGGGGGCACCAATGCCACTCATGGGGAGCACATCACCAGGGGGGGCCCCAGTACCCAGAGCAGGGCATCCCCATGTCCCCAAAGGGGAGGGGTCCCCAGGGTCCCTGGTTGGGGGTCCCCACGTCCCCAAAGCAGGTCCCCATGTCCCCAGGGGGCGGTGTCCCTGTCTCCAGGGGGAGGGTGCCCCTGCCCCCAGGGGGGGTGTCCCTGTCCCCTCACCGCAGTGGGCCAGGAGGTCATCGTGGAAGGCCAGCAGCTCATCCCGGATGGCATCGGGCACCGGGCACTCATCCTCGTCCCCCCCCGCCTTGTGCTGCAGCAGCATGTTGATCTGCGGGGACACGGGGAGACAGGGGCAACAAAGGGACACGGAGGGCGTTACCAGGGTCAGCAGGTCCAGGCTGTGGCCACTTGGGAGCACCAGGTCCCCCACAATGTCCTCCTCTCCCAACCTGTCTCCCTGTGTTCCCAGTGTCCCCAGTGTCCCCATGTCCCCCCATATCCCCATGTGCCCCCAATGTCCCCAATGTCCCCCCATCCCCCTGTCCCCAGTGTCCCCCCATGTCCCCACCTGCTCCTGGGGGGGGGACCTGAACTCGCGGGTCCTGCGGGCGGTCTCGGCAGCCGACATGGTGAGTGCCCGCATGAGGCGGGCGTAGCGCCCGCGCTGGTCGCGCTGCAGCCGCTCCACGTGCCGCTCCGAGAAGGCCACGATGGCCTCGACACGGTGCTGCAGCTCCCGCTCGCAGAAGAACTGCAGCAGCTGGCACATCTGGGGCACAGGCACAAGTGTCAGGGGACAGAGGGACATGGGGACAGCCATCATGGGACACCGGCACACAGGGACAGGGGACAAAGGGACGTGCACATGGGCACAGCCGTCACCGGGCACTGGGGCATGGGGACACGGGGGCACAGGGACACAGGACAGGGAGACGTGGGGACACAGGACAGGGGGACATGGGGACACAGGACAGGGGGACAGGGGAAGAGGGGGGAAGGGGGGGGAACCTGAGGGGGTCAGGGGGGAATGAGGGGACAGGGGAGACGGGGGGACATCAGTGAGGGGACATGGGGGGAACTTGGGGGGACAGGGACCCCATGGAGGGGACATGGGGAGGGAACAGGGACCCCAGGGAGGTGACAGGTCCCCCGTTACTGTCCCCTCACCTCCAGCTTGACAGACTCAGGCAGCTTCATGCGCAGGAGCCCCTCCTGCAGCCCCTCCTCGTCCTCATCCTCGTCCTCCTCCATTTCCCCGGCCTCAATGGCCTTCAGCCTCCTGGCCTTGCTGTCCCCATCGTCCCCATTGTCCCCGTCGTCCCCGTCCTTGTCCTTCTGCTCGCGCCGGGGGTCCCCGAACACCCTGGGCTCGATCATGCGCAGGACGCGCTGCACGTCTTCGTCGCCCAAAGCACCGACGGCCAAGAGCGCCGACACCAACTTCAAGACGGGCACCAACTCGTACTCCACGCTGCCCCCCACAGGGTCGCGGGCATGAGGGCCACCCCCTGCCACCGCCTCAGCCAACATCCTGATGGCCCGAGCTCCCAGTTCTCCCAGTGGGATACTGGGACTGTGCGGCGCGCGCCCACCACCGCCGCCCGCCAGGATGAAGCAAGGCTCGGAGAAATGCGGTTGCGGGCGCAAACACGCACTGGGGCCGACGCCGGGCGGACCGGGCACGCGGCTATCACCCGCGGGGAAGAGGGTGATGCTCTTGGTGTCCTCGGTCATGGGCACGATGAACTCGGCGCTCATGGAGGCACGGGCACGCTGTGCGGCGTCCAGGTGCATGGCCAGCAAGAGGTCGTAGTAGCCAGCGCGCAGCGGCCCGGGCAGCTCGGGGCTCTCGATGGCGAAGAGGAGCTGCGCTTGGTCCACGTGGCTGCAGAGCGCGTGTGCCACGCGGTTGTTGCCCAGCGCGCACACCGCGCAGTAGAGCTTCAGCGTGTGCCACTGGAAACGCAGCAGCTCCGCCCGCTCCGACAGCTCCAGGATGTCCAGGCACCTGCGGGCACGGCGGTGTTGGCATCACGGGGGCGAGGGGGGGGGCTCGTGGAGGTGGGAACGTGGGGATGGGAACGTCGGGGTGGGAACCTGGATCTCCTGGGGATGGGCCCATGGTGCCCCCTGGGGATGGGTCCCCAGTGCCCCCGTGGTGCCCGAGGGTGCCCGACCTGTTCTCCTCGGGGATGTGCAGGGCCATCATGACGAGGGGTTCGTTGCACTCCACCACCCAGCCCTGCCGCTCGCCCAGGCGTAAGGTCTCCACCATCAGGAACTCGTTGGGCATCCGGCTCCACGTCACCGGCGTCAACATCTGAATGACCAAGCGTGGTGGGCACTGTGGCTCCGGGTTCTTCCGCTCGCTGCTGAACATGGCGGCCGAGATGGGCATGATGTTCTGTGGGCACACGGTGGCATCAGGGGGTGGCACCCAGAGACCCCGCGGAGACCCCTGGCAAGCGCCAGGGGGCAGGGGCTTCTTGGACCACCTCGTAGACCTCAAGACACCTCCAGAGACTCCCACCACCCCCAGAGGGCGGGGATGGGGACACCCAGGCCTCCAGGTGGCCCCGCTCACCTTGAGCTTGCCCAGCTCAAACTGGACGACGTTCTGGCTGCTGGGGAGGGCGAAGACGGCCGGGAAGAGCTTGGTGTTGGGTTCCACCTACAGGAGCGAAGCCGCTGAGATCAGGGATGGAGCTGCCAAGACCCCCCCTGCACCCCTGGGGGCGGCGAGACCCCTCCCCACCTGGAAGAAGGTGTTGATCTCTTTGCCGTTGGCCATGAAGGTCATGAGGCCGGTGGCCAGGTCCACCAAGCAGCCGATGACCAGGTCGGTGTGGCTGACGCGCGCCTGTTGGGTGGTGCTGGAGAACTCTCCCCCCCACACCATGTAGCAGTTGCTGCGCTTGATGCTGGGGGGCGGAAAGGGGGTGTTGGGGGGGGGCACCTTCCCCTGAGACCCCCCCCAAGGACCGCCAGGTCCTCAACCCCATCTCCATCGCCCCAAGGGACCCCAGGCGTGAACTCCTTCCCTGTCCCCCTCTGGGTCCCAGTCTGGGGTCCCAGTTTGTGGTCTGGTTTTGGGGTCCCCCCAGTCTGGGGTCCAGTTTTGGGGTCTCCCCTCTAGTTTGGGGTCCCAGTTTTGGGGTCTCTCCCCTAGTTTGGGTTCCTGATTTTGGGGTCTCTCCCCTAGTTTGGGGTCCCGGTGTTGGGGTCCCAGTGTTGGGGTCTGGTTTTGGGGTCCCCACGGGGGGTACCTGTCGTGCACATTGCCACGGTCGTCGCCCATGGTGACGGTGACGGTGCGCACGCGTGAGAGGTCAAAGGCCGCGTCATGTTGGTGGAAGTCGGGGGTCACCCAGCCCACCCAGACCCCCTGCGGGTCCTGCCCCGCGAAGATCCGCACCGAGAAGTAGTACTGGGGAGGCAGAGGGGGGTCAGGGCAAGGTCATGGTGGGGTCAGGGGGTCAGAGGGGGTCAGGGAAGGACAGGGGAGCAGGGAGGGGAGGGGGGGGTCAAGGATGGAGGTGGGGGTCGGGGACAGTCAAGGGTGGGGGGGGCCAGGGATGGAGAAAGAGGGGAGCAGGGAGGGTGGGGGGAGGAGAGATGGGGAGTGGGGAATTGGGGAGGGGGGAATCAGGGAGGGGGGGTCAGGGATGGGGAGGTGGGGCCAGGAATGGAGGGGGGACACAGGGCTGGGGGTGGCATGACAGAGAACCCCGGGGTTGGGTTGGGGGTGCTGGGGTCCCCAGGCTGTTTGAGGGTCCTGTTCGGGTTTGGGGGTGTCAGGGTACCCAGATGGGTTTGGGGGGGGGGGCCCGGGCCAGGTTTGGGGATGTCAAAGTCCCCGGGTGGATTTGGGGGGGTCCCGGCCGGGTTTGGGGGTACCCCCCATACCGTGGTGCTGTTCATGATGACCTCAGGGTCGTCACGCTCGTCGGGGACCACGTCCTCCTCCAGGCGTGGGACGGTGGGGGGTGCGGGGGGGGCCGCGAACGGTGGCTTCCGAGCCTTGAACAGGAACCTGGGGGGCACAGGGGGGTCAGGGGGGCACCGCAAAACCTACCGTGGGACTGGGACACCCTCTCTGCACCCCAAAAGCTCCGTGGGGTTGTGACTTCCCCCCGCACCCCAAAACCTCTGAGATCAACAATCCCACACACCCCAAAAGCCCTGGGGTCACCAATTCCCGCTCCCCGCACCCCAAAGCCCCCACTCACCCCCTTTTCGCCTTCCCCTTCTCGGTGGTCGCGTCCTTCTCGTTCTCAGTGCGGGGTTGCTCTCGGGGGGTCGCGTTTTGGGGTGTCCCCCCCCCACCCTGTCCCTTGTCCCCTTCAGCCTCGTTTTCGGGGTGCCGGGCACCTGCCGAGCGTCGCAGCTGCTCGAAGTCGGAGTGGGGTTCGTCGGTCTCGGCGTCGGGGGGTTCGGGGGGGGGCGCCTGGGGCAGGGGGGTCGCCCCGGGGGTGCAGCGGAAGTGGGGGTGGAACTGCACGGGGAGGCTGAGGCGCAGGAAGAACAGCTCGGGCGGCGCCGCGGGGGTCCCGGGGGGGCGGTGGCACAGCCGAAGGCAGGGTGGGGCGTCCACCGTCCCGTCCATCCGCGTCACCTGGGGCACCCCAAAAAAAAAGGGGGGCGTTGTGATTAGGGGGGCGACTGGCAGTGAGTAGACCCCAGTTTGGGGGACCCCCCCCACAGCCGGGGACCCCCCCCACAGCCAGGGACCCCCCAGTATCGAGTAGACCCCAGTTTGGCGGACCCCCACAGCCAGGGACACCCCAATACTGAGCAGATCCCACTTTTGGGGACACCCCCCCAAAGCCAGGGACCCCCCAGCATGGAGCAGCCCCCAGTTTTGGGGACCCCTGAGGACCCTCCCCAGCCAGGGACCCCCCAGCACTGAGGAGCTCCCAGCTTTGGGGACACCCCCCCCTCCCCAGGACCCCTCTCTCCCCACTTAGAGCCCCACTCCCTACTCAGAGCCCCCCCTCCCCAGAACCTCCCCCTCCCCAGGACCCCACACACACACTCAAAGCCCCCCCGCCATGGCCCCCCCGTCCCCACTCAGAGCCCCCCCCTCACTCAGAGCCCCCCCTCCCCAGGACGCCCCTCTCCCCACTCAGAGCCCCCCCTCCCCAGGGCCCCCCTCACCTCGAGCTGGGGGTGCTCTGGGGGCACTGGCACGAACTGGGGGAGGCTCTTGCTGAACCAGAGGGTGATGGGACGCTTGGTGTTGATGGCGAAGGGCTCGAAGCCCTCCTGGAGGCCGCAGATGCTGAAGAAGCGCAGGCTCCCCACGTCCTGGCCCAGGTTGAGGCGCCCCTCCTGCTCCAGCCCCAGCGAGCACACGGGAACGAACCCTGCAGGGGGGTTTGGGGGCGTCACCGCACGGGACACCCCCCACAAAGGCACCCCGGAACCTTCCACAACCTTCTGGGTCTCTGGCAGCCCTGGGGACCCCCCAGGAGCCCCAGCAGCAGGGAACCCGCCCAGGGCTGAGCATCACCCAGTCCTGGGGACACTTGGGGACACCCCCACCCCCAGCACCCAGGGACCCCCCAGAGCCAGGGACCCCCCAGCCCTGGGGACACTCAGGGACCTCCCCCAATACCCAGGGTCCTCCCAGTACTGAGTTCCCTCCCAGTTTTGGGGACCCCTCAGCACCAAGCATCACCCAGCCCTGGGGACACTCGGGGAGCCCCCCAGCTGGTGCCCTCCCTCCCAACATTCCGGAAGCTTCCGCGCCACCTTCGCCCACGTCGAAGTCCTTGAAGGCGACCTCGGAGCCGGCGTCGCTGATGAGGACCTCGCCGTTGAGGGTGAAGGAGATGTGGCTCTCGGTGAGGTCGATGAGGCAGCCCACCACGTCCCCCGCCTGCCACGTGCGCCCAAAGGGCTCGCTGCCCACGTGCCACCGCTGCGCCTGGGGGCGGACATGGCCGGAGGGCGGTCACGGGGGGGACACGGCCACCAGGGGGGATCCAGGGCAATGGGGGACCCAAGGGGACCTGGGGTGATGGGGGATGTGGGGACCGGGGGGACCCAGGACAATGGGGGACCCAGGGGGACCTGGGCTGATGGGGGACATGGGGACCAGGGGGGACCCGGAGCAATGGGGGACCGGAGGGGACCAGAGGGGACCTGGGGGGACCCAGGGAACCTGGGGTGATGGTGATGTGGGGACCAGGGGGACCAGAGAGGACCAGAGGGGACCTGGGGGGACCCAGGGGACATGGGGACATCTGGGGACAAGGGGGACATGTGGTGATGGGGAGGTGGGGACATGGGGGCCAGGGGGGACCCATGGGACATGGGGTGACAGGGGGCTTCCAGGGGGGACTCAGGGGACATGGTGGGATGGGGACACAGGGACCAGGCGGACACGGGGACCAAGGGGATCTGGGGTGATGGTGATGTGGAGACCAGGGGGGACCCAGGGCAATGGGGGCCTCTGGGGGTCCTGGGGTACCTCTGGGGGGTCTCTGGGATCTCTGGGGGGTACCAGAGGGTTCTGGGGGTCCCAGTGGCCTCTGGGGGCCCTGGGGGTCCCATTGGGTGCTGGGGGTCCCGGGGTGGGGTCTCACGCGGTGCCCGTTGAAGACGTAGGCGCGGTCGTCACTGCCCAGGTCGATGTCGGGGCGCAGGTCGGGGCGCGCCCACCCCACGCGCATCTCACCCGTCGTGCGCACCTCGAACTCGAAGTACCAGCGCCCCCCCCGCACCGCGGCGCTGCGCTCGGCACGGAAGATCCGGCAGCGATCGCCCGCCCCACGGGGCACCCCCTGGGCAGCTGCGGGCACAGAGGTGGTCAGCACCCCAAAACTGGGAACCAAACCCCCAAACTGGGCCATGAACCCCCAAAACTGAGCCCCAAACCCCCAAACTGCACCCCCTGGGCAGCTGCGGGGAGAGGGAGGTCAGCACCCCCAAACTGGGCACTGAACCCCCAAAACAGGGCCCCAAAAGCCCCCCCAGATCCTCCTGAATCCCTCAAAGTCCTTCTGTGCCCCCCCATGCCCCCTGTGCCCCCCATGCCCACTCACGGCCCTCCTGGTCGGGGGTTTTGAGGTTGTAGCCATAGCCCAGCACCCCCAAAGCCCACCTGGTGCCCTCTGTGCCCCCCATGCCCACTCACGGCCCTCCTGGTCGGGGGTTTCGAGGTTGTAGCCATAGCCCAGCACCCCCAAAGCCCACCTGGTGCCCTCTGTGCCCCCCATGCCCACTCACGGCCCTCCTGGTCGGGGGGTTCGATGTTGTAGCCGTAGCCCAGCAGGGTGCGCACAGCCTGGCACAGGCTGTCCCGGTTGGTTTGCTTGGTGCGCTCGTCCAGCAGGTTGTAGGGCACCAGCCGCGGGTTCCGCTTGTTCTTGATGTCCTGGGCACGGGGACAACGCCACCAGGGGCTTGGGGACAGTGCCAGAGGCAGGGGGGCACCACGGGGGCACCACCAAGGGCAGGGGGACATCAATGTGGGCAGGGGGAGATGGGGACACAGGGGGGGTCACAGGACATGGGAGGGGGTCCAGGACCACCAGGGGGGTCCCGGGACCACCAGGGAGTTCCAAAACCACCAGGAAGTCCCCAGGAACTCGGGGGGATCCCCAGAGGAACCTCAACCAGAAGCATAGGGAGAGGTAGCCACGAGGGGACACAGGGGGCGTCACAGGACACGGGAGGGGGTCCAGGACCACCAGGGGGTCCCAAGGACCTTGGGGGAGTCCCAGGAACATCAGAGGGGGGTCCCAAGACCACCAGGGGGTCCCCAGGAACTCGGGGGGATCCCCAGAGGAACCTCAAACAGAAGCGTGGGGAGAGGTGGCCACGAGAGCTCGTGGGGCCGCGGGTGCCAGGTTGGGGGCTCGGGGTGGGTCTGGGGGTGCAGGGATGTGTTGGGGTGAGTCTGGGGGTGCAGGGGGTGGGTTGGGGGGTCCCACCTGGACGGTGCTGTAGGTCCAACCCTGCTGGACACGGTCGCGGGCCCAAACGTTGTGGCCGTTCTCGGCCAAGCGATCGACCAAGGTCAACTGGGCCGGCGTCAGCTTGACGTGCGCCAGGTCCAGGGGCGCCGGTTTGTACCCGTTGGACATGGTGTACCTGGGGGGGGGGGGGGGAGGGGCAACACCTGAGACCCCCTCCCCCCCCAAACCTTGAGGGACCCCCAAAATCCAAAGGGACCCCCGAGAATGCAACAGGAGCCCCCAAACCCTCCTAACACCCAATGGGACCTTCAAAACCCCTTGAGAACCTCAGTTGGAACCCGTTGGCCATCACTGACCTGGGGGAGCACTCAAGACCCCCCCCAAACTCGAGAGGGACCCCCAAAACCCACCAGGACCCCTCCCAAACCCCCTGGGATACCTCAAGACCCCGCAACCCCCTCCAGGACATTCCCAAGAGCCCCTCAAGCCCCTCCCTTCTTGGGGTTCCCCCCCCCGTTTTTTGGGGTCCTCCCCATTTTGGGGGTGTCCCCCCACTCACGTTTTGGGCAGTTTCACCTTTCTGAGGTTTTCTTCAGCTTTTTCATCCGCCATCCCCACGTGGCAACCGAGAGCCAGGAGGGTCCTGGGGGGGGGCCCAAAATCAGCCCCTTGAGGGGGGCAGGGGGCACCCCAAAACCCACCCAGCACGGACTGGGGGAGCACAGCATGGGGGGGCACCCCAAAACCCAGCTCCAGCCCCATCCAGGGGGCACAAGGGAAGGGGGGGCACCCCAAAACCCACACAGCTCAAAGTGGGGGGCACCCCAAAATCAGCCCCTGTGGGGGCACAGGAGGCACCCCAAAATCAACCCCAGCCACTCCTATGGCCCCCCCAGATTACTGGGGACCCCTCCTCACTTCAGGGTCTCCCCCATCATCTGGAGGTTGTGCCCCCCCACAGCCCCCCCAGATTTTTGGGGACCCCCCTCACTTCAGGGTCTCCCCCGACATCTGGAGGTTGTAGCTGCGCTCGGGCTCGGGGAGGCTCTGGAAGTTGAGCAGGCAGGGGTGCAGCCGCCGCGCGTCGTCCCGGATCTGGGGGGGCCCCCACACCCCAAAACAGGGGGAAAGGGGGGGAACACACTGTCAGCACCCCAAAAAGAACATCCGCACCCCAAAAATGCCACCAGCACCCCCAAAACCAGCATGAGGACCCCTAAAAGGGAACCGGGGGGGCTCCCACCACCCGGGGGGGGGTTCCAGGGGGTCCCACTGTCCCACAGGGGAAGTGGGGGGTCTGGGGGGTTTCAGGTGGGTCCAGGGGCGTCTGGGGGTGCCCCCCACTCACGGGCCCGTAGGTCCAGCCCTGCTCGATGCGGGTCAGCGCCCACAGCTCGTGGATGTTCTCCGCCAGCTTCTCCCGGATCCGCTCCAGGTGGGGGGGCAGCACGATCTGGGGGGGCCGCGGGGGGGTCAGGGGGGACCCCCCAACATCGACCCCACACACCTAGGCACCCCCAAACAGCTCCACCCCCCAAATCCCCCTCAACTCCCTCCTAAATCCCCCACCAAATGCCACCCAAATCCCCCCTCCCACTCCACAAATCCCCCCTAACCCCCCCCAAACCCACTCTCCCACCTCCAAATCCCCCCAACCCCCCCCAAATGCCCCCCAAATCCCCCCAACCCCCCAAACCTACTCTCCCACCCCCAAATCCCCCCAACCCCCCCCAAACCCACTCTCCCCCCCCAGATCCCCCCCAAGCACTCTAAACCCTTTCCCACCCCCCCAAATCCCCCCTCCCGCTCCCCAAATCCCCCCAAATCCCCTGTCCCACCCCCAACCTCCCCCAAATCCCCCCTCCCATTCCCCAAATCCCCCCCAAACCCCCTTTCCCAGCCCCCAAAACCCCCCAGATCCGCTTTCCCACTCCCCAACCCCCCCCAAACCCCCTTTCCCACTCCTCAAACCCCCTCTGCCCCCCCCGGCCCCCCCACCTGGACAGTGTCGACGGGGCAGGGGGTGAGGGCGGTGTGGGGCAGGGCCTGCGTGGGGCCCAGGAGGCTGCGGGTTCCGGGGGGCCCCTCGCCCCGATATGCCTTGATGGGCTCGAGGCGCAGGCGCTCGCGGGGCAGCAGGGCCTGGGCACACGGCGAGTACCCGGGCGGGGGCACGAAGCGGAACTCCCCGTGGCGACCCCCCAGCAGGAACCGCAGCCTGGGGGGGGGGGCACAGGGGAGGGTGAGCACCCCTTGGCACCCCCAGACCCACAGCTGCACTCCCAGACCCACAGCACCCCCCCAGACCCATAGCATCCCCTAGGACCACCCCCCTATAGCAGCCCCGCCCCCAGCAGGAACCGCAGCCTGGGGGGGGGCACAGGGGGGGTGAGCACCCCCTGGCACCCCCAGACCCACAGCACCCACAGAGCGTCCCCTAGGACGCCCCCCCAGACCCACTGCCCCCTCCAGCAAGCAGAGCACTGCAGACCCTCAAAGCCCCCCCAACCCTCCCAGGCCACCCTAAATCTCCCCAAAGTTGCCCCCAAAGCCCCCCAGAGCCCCCCCAGGCCGTGCCCCCCACCTGACACCGGCGGAGAAGCTGGCGACGGGCGAGAAGAGGCTGTCGAGGTTGAAGGCCTCGAAGACGCCCTGCACGGGGCACCCGTTGATGCGGAACGAGGCGCTGGGCACCCCCAGGTCGAGGCAGCAGCTGACGACATCGCCCGGGCTCAGCGCCCGTCGGTGCGGGGACCCCACGGCCCGGGGCACCCCCCCTGCAGACAGACAGACAGACACGGGCATAGCGATGTGGGTATGGACACCCCTATGGACACTCCCAGCCCCATAGAACCCTCCAGCCCCATAGATGGGTTCTCTGCCCCATAGATGCCCCCTCTGCCCCACAGATGCCCCCCCAGCCCCATAGCGCACCCCGTACCTGTCCAGAGGTGGAGGCCGTCGAAGGCGAAGGAGCAGAGGTCGTCGCCGGCGCCGTTGCCACCCCAGCCCTCGCCGCCGCCGGGGTAGGGGCTGAAGCCGGCTGCTGCCGCCCAGCCCACACGCAGGTGGGTGCCCTGCGCCGTCACGAAGCCCGGTGCCCGCTCCACCGCCACCTCGAAGTACCAGCGCCCGTACTGTGTCGAGCCCGGGTGAGTCCCCACAAAGATGTTGGGGCGCACACTGGGGGCACAGGGGACACCGGGAGGTCAGGGGATCCACAGAGAAACCCCCAGGAGCACCCCAAGAGCCCCAGGAGCACCCCAAGATGCCCTGGAGAACCTCAAGAACATCCCAAGGACACCAAGAACCCATTCAAGACCCCCAGGAAAACCCCGAAACACCCTGGAGAACTTCAAGAACATCTCAAGGTCCTCCAGGAGCACCTCAAGATGCCGTGGAGAACCTCAAGAGCATCTCGAGGGCACCAAGAACTCATCCAAGACCCTCAGTAGGACCCCAAAACGCCCTGGAGAACCTCAAGAACATCCCAAGGTCTTCCAGGAGCACCCAAAATGTCCCAGAGAACCTCAAGAACATCTCCAGGTCCTCCAGGAGCACCCCAAGGGCACCAAGGACCCATCTGAGACCCCCAGAACCATCTGGGGGTCCCCAGGGCCCCCCACCCACCAGGTGACGTAGTTGACCAGCCCGGTCTGCAGCAGGAGGTCCCGCCGGGGCAGGAGGT